>RCUC01044811.1:0-21407 GCA_003697995.1 Taxidea taxus jeffersonii | reverse complement strand
CATACTAAGCCACCTTTAAAATTTTACTTTCCAGATCAACGGTCGAGACTCTGAAGGTCCTAAACTTTCTGACGGGGGTGGTAAGCCATGGCGTCCGATGACAAAGTCGCCATCCTAACTGACGACGAAGAGGAGCAGAAGAGAAAGTACGTGCTTGCGGACCCCTTCAACGGTATTTCCAGGGAACCGGAACCGCCTTCCAATGAGACGCCCACCTCCACAGAAACAGCCGCCATGCCCGAGGAAGAAATAGACTGGATAGAGAAACACTGTGTCAAAGTCAACAACGACCTTCTGATATCCAAGGTCTTCTATTTTTTCTTCTACTCTGCGTACGGCTCTCTGTATCCGCTGCTGCCGGTGTACTACAAGCAGCTGGGAATGTCGCCCAGCCAGAGCGGACTGCTGGTGGGCATCCGGTACTTCATTGAGTTCTGCAGTGCCCCCTTTTGGGGCGTAGTTGCCGATCGATTTAAAAAAGGCAAAATCGTCCTCCTCTTTTCCCTCCTGTGTTGGGTTTTATTCAACCTGGGCATCGGATTTGTCAAGCCTGCCACCTTGAGATGTGCACCAAAGACCCCCCCGACGTCTCATCCCGCTAACTCAAGCCGCCTGCTGACCATCCCGCCAACCAGCTCTTCCCTGGCCGCGTCGCCGCGAAGGCGGGAGAAGAGGAGCCTCCTCCCTTCCGCCTGGCCAGCCATGCCGGAAACGGAGCCCAGTGTCACAGAAACGGTCATCTTTTCGACAGCTCCAAACAAGACGAGTGGGCCCACTCTGCAACCTCAGACAGAGGAGATTACTGAGCGTGTTACGGACTTGACCTTGAGTCCAAGCACAGCAACGCCTGCCTTCCTGGGAAACACAACCAGAGAGACAACCGCCGCTGTTGTCACCACCACCAAATCTTTACCGTCCAGCCAAGTCACTCTTGTTTACGATCAGCAAGAAGTGGAGGCTATATTCCTGGTGATCCTGGTAGTGGTCATAATCGGAGAATTTTTCAGTGCCTCTTCTGTCACCATCGTGGACACAGTGACGCTCCAGTATCTGGGCAAGCACAGAGATCGCTACGGCTTGCAGCGCATGTGGGGCTCGCTGGGCTGGGGGCTGGCCATGCTGGCTGTGGGCATCGGGATCGACTACACGCACTCAGAAGTGCTCATCGACGGCAAGGGGTGTAAAGCCCCCGAGTACCGGAACTACCAGATCGTCTTCATCGTCTTCGGAGTTCTCATGACCTTGGCTTTGATCGTCGCCACTCAGTTCCGGTTCCGCTACAACCACTTCAAAAACGACGAGAATAAAGGAAAAGCGGAGGAGATCCCTCCAGTGGAGAGGAACAGCTCCACGGAGTCGTCGGAGGGGACGCCCGCCGGCCCGGGCCGCTCGCCGGCCTTCAGCTTCTGGGCCCTGGTGCGGCTGCTGTGCGGCGTGCGCTACGGCTCCGTGCTCTTCGTGGCCTGGTTCATGGGCTTCGGCTACGGCTTCGTGTTCACCTTCCTCTACTGGCACCTGGAAGACCTGAACGGAACCACCACCCTCTTCGGGGTCTGCTCGGTCCTGAGCCACGTGTCCGAGCTGACGGCGTATTTCTTTAGTCACAAGCTGATCGAACTGATCGGCCACATCAGGTAAGAGCGCGCCGCCCTCGCCGCCCCGGCCGTGCCCCCCGCCTTCGGCAAGGACCGTCCTGAGCGCATCTAGGAAAATCGGTTTGTTTGGGGGCCGGGGCTGGCGTGGGAACGGGGCTTGGTGTCGCTCTTCCTCCTTCAGATAGAAACCGGAGGAAGGAAGTAACGATCCTGCTCGGGTGATGTGAACCGGCAAAATGCTGCTTCCGGCCCGCGTGCTCGGAGGCTCGCGTCCGCCTCAGGCAGAGGAGCCTAAATCAGGGAGCTGGACCGCCTGCGGCCAGGAAGGCCCCTGGTCCCGGCATCTGTGGGGCAGCCTTTTGTGTGCTTGTTTGTTTGTTTTAAAGATTTTATTTACTTCTTTGACAGACAGAGATCACAGGCAAGCAGAGAGGCGGGGGGCGGGGGGGAGCAGGTTCCCGGCCGAGCAGAGAGCCCGATGCGGGGCTCGATCCCAGGACCCTGAGATCACGACCTGAGCCGAAGGCGGAGGCTCAACCCCCTGAGCCGCCCGCGCCCTGGGGAAGCAGGTCTTAAGTGGATTTGGTTCTTCCAGCTTCAGTTCTCCTCCGCCTCCCGCTGGCGCCGATCGGGCGGAATCCGTGGTTGATGAGGACGTGGGTCATGTTCAAGGGGGCTTGGCGCCATAATGGCTCATCCATGACGCTACCCGAGGACATTCTTGTGTGGTTTTTCCTGACTTTTACATCCATCTCTGCATTTTGTCTTCCATGAACACATGGGACATTTAAAAATCTTCCTTTGACCTCAATTTCCCATGGCATCTTTTTAGTCAGAAAACAATCTGTCGATGCCTCGTGTTTCTTCTGTAGCGTTGCTCACATGAATGTTTCTCTGGAGTTGACCGAAGAGTCCCTTGCTCTCCGTCAGTGTCCTGCTCTGCTGTTGGCGATGAGGCTTGGACCCAGCTACACGTGAGCGTTCTTGTCTCAGAGAAAAGCATGGCAGGTGTCTCCCTACAATTTGAAATCGCTGTAACTGAAAGAAAGCAACCATGTGTGTTTGTGTGTGGTGATTGTCAAGTCTGTCCGGCAAATTAAGAAGGAGGAACAGATACGGACAAGATTTAAGGAACGGTGATCTTTTTCCCTTTCCTGTTAACTGCAGATTTTAATTAATTAATAACGTACATCATTTGATTTAATTTAAAGCTTCAGCCTACAATCACTCTTTTTCCCAAACAATCGTGAATATTGTTTTCTTGTCTGGTTGGTTTTGCTTGGGGAAGCTGTGTCCTGCTGCTTTTGTTTCTCAAGTCTTTGACCCCTTTGTTGTCACTAAACAAAGTTAAGCATTGTGTAGATGGTTCCCAGACCCACAGGGTCCCCAAGGCACATCCAGTGGAACCAACGTGAAAAGAGTCTTGTAATATCAGGGGCTTGGAATGTCCTTCAACTTTGTCCAAGTCATGTTTACATTCTCTGAGCTTTGTGGATTGACCATGATGCATGTAGACACTTCTCTTCAGCTTCAGGGTATGAGGGGTTCCTCTCCTCAACTAAGCAGCTTTTTAAAATAAATATTTTATTTATTGATTTGTCAGAGATAGAGAGAGAGAGCATGCAAGCAGAGGGAACAGGAGGCAGAGGGAGAATGGGACTCGATCCCAGGGCCCTGGGATCATGACCTGAGCTGAAGGCAGAGGCTTAACCCACTGAGCCACCCAGGTGCCCCTCAAATAAGCATCTTTAAAATCAGTCATTTATTCCCAGAAAGGCACTCAGGTCTCTAAGTCAGCAGAGTTCCTAGATGTCATGGTTTAATCAGTCACTAGCATTAACTGACTCTGTACAGAGTATGAATATGCATTCTATTTTCAAAGAAATTGTTAGGCTCTTCTTGTGCGCTAAGAAAAGGAAGTTTATTTTTTGTCTTTGCCTTTTGTCTGAGGTGTATATTTTCATGAAAAAAACCTAGCAGTTTTACTACTAATTTTGATAAGTACATGAAGCTTATACTTGTTTTTTTTTTTTCCTTTTTCTCCTGAGCGTTATTAATTACTCATTACTTAAAAACCTACAGCTCAGGGGCACCTGGATTGTTCAGTTGGTTAGGCGTCTGCCTTCGGCTCAGGTCATGATCTTAGGGTCCTGGGATCAAGGGCCCTCATTGGGCTCCGTGCTCAGCAAAGGATTCTGCTTCCTCCTCTCCCTGTGCTCATGTTCTCTCTCTTAGATAAATAAAATCTTAAAAAACGAAAAAACAAACAAACCCAACAGCTCATTCTACTTTAATTTTCTGGTTTTAGGTACAGAAAACATCTTCCTTTTGTGATTTAATGATGTGATGGAAGAAAAAGGCTCTGTGGTCACCTTACTGTCCCAAGAGTCTACTGGGATTCCGTCAAGTTGTGGTCATTTATCTCTTTCGGATTTTAATTCTGTCCATTAAACATATTATCTTAACTACTGTTGCAAGATTCTATTAGCTGGCCTGTGACTGTGCCCACTATTCAAGCAGAACAGAGGTTTGTTTTGGTAAGAATTTGCGGAGCCCAGTCAGGTGCTGGCGGTTGAGACTTGGGGCTTTGAAGGTGTGATGATGGCCGTTCTGGACTTCTCGCTGGAGCACTATCAGACATTAAATAGTCGACAAAGAGAAATTATCTTTCCATGATTGATAGTCCTTTATGTTTTCCTTATAGGCTCATAAGGAGGGATCTGTCTGCAGCTCTTATGTATGCATGGGTGTTTTTTCAATATTCTGTGGCTGAATATTCAATATTCAGTATTCTTTTTGGGGAGCTTGTTTCCAGGAGTCAGTACTACCATAAAAGTTAGAAATAGCCTCATGTGTCAGAAGTAGATTTGCCACAACTTTTTAAATATGGATTCATAAGAAAAATTCATACCAGAAAACAGTTTTTTAAAATAGCATGTCCAATTTTGAAGTACATAGTATTTTAATAGTTACACAATTGGGGCCCAGTTTCTCAGGGAATAAAGTATCAGTCTAACGACACACACACACACACACACAGAGTAAATGATTTCTGGTTTTGATCTTGGATTTTGCCCTTCTCTGGAAAGTAGCTTTCTCAGGCAAGTAGGATAATGCTCAATATTTCCACACAAAAGGTAAATTTCTTTTGATGTGAAATCGCGAGACTTTGGAATTTACAGCAAGTATATTTCTAGGCTAATTTATGCAGAGATGATAACTAGATTTCTTTAACTAGAAATGTAAATGTATCTTAAGGGTATATTTCTGCTGCTGACTGTTTTAACAGTCATGAGTAGGGTTATGGTCAAAATGCATTAAGTTAGTCACTTGTAAATTTGTATATCATTACTATCTAATATTAGGCCATCATCTATTATTTGATTGAAATTTATTTATGTTTTAAGGGACACAGAGATCTATTCAGTCAACTTGACTTTGCCCTAAGATTCTTATACTCAAGGTCAGTTTTGCCATGTTGATATTTACTGATAGGGGTAATAGATTAACCATTTTTAGCCATTAATTACTACTTAATAGTAGCTAAGTATCCCAGTGAGCTAGCCGGTCAGCTTGGGAAAGAAGGAAAAATATGACGCAAATATCAAGAGGAGGAAAACAAGTTCTCCTAGTGTGGGAAGACCAAGAACAGAGAACAAGACACTGGGCTACCCGCTGAGGTCACAGGGAGGTGGGACGTGACATTTTGTCACTGGAGGAACAGCAATCGGCATTATAAGAAGGAAGAAATTCTGCTGTTGACGTGTTTAGGGGCAGCTTCACAGAGAAGGGGGAGTTTGAGCCTGCCACGAAGGATCTGGAAAGATCTTGTTCATTTACTTACGTTTTGCTGCTTCTCCTCTCCCTGTTCTTACCATGGTTTCGTGCCATGTTAGCTGACTACTACAAGCTTGAAGCTTCAACCGTATGTCCAAGGGATACCGATTTGTGACTATCTCCAGACTGTATTCCAAATATCTGATCTTATTGACATGTTGGTCTATGCTTTATTGCTTAAAGTAGGTATTCTCATGCTTAAGCATATTTTGTCTTGTGGGAAGGGTGTGGTACGGTCTTTACTGTAACCTTTTTGCACACCTTGCTTCAGGAGGAGCTGACTTCCTGAGCTCTCCTCCACGCCAGCAGCTGGGCCACGTGCCCTCTATGAGTGCTTATGAAGCCAACCTAAGACATAAACAGGGAAGAGAGGAAAATAAAGGGAGGAAGAATGTGAAGACCAGAAAGGGAAAGAAAAAAAAAGGAAGAAGATGCTGCTTCCTCAAGGGGAAGCTTTCTTCTTGCCCTCACTCCCGAAAGGCCGTGCTCCACGGCAGTTACGAGAACAGGCTTGCAGTCACACCGCCTGGTTCAGAGCCGGGCTTTGCCATTCGGAACTGCGGGGCCTTGGGCAAGTCATACAAGTTTTTGCATCTCTGTTTTGTCATCTGCAAATACGGAAACTGTTAGTACCTACCTCTTAGCTTTGTTTTTTTTTTTTTTTTTTTAATTAAGATGAATGAGATAAAACATGGCAACAACTTAGTACAGTGAATGGCATATAATAGGAGTTCAGTTGATTTTTTAAAACTATTACTACTTTGCTAATCTTCGGATGTATTATGTTGCTATAAGGGCCACTGAATGTGAGAAAAACAAGGGGCTTAATACGATATCATAAGTGTACAGACCATTAAGTTTGCAAAGTGAAAAGGTTTGTGATTTCAAAACTAACATTCTTTGTCAAGGACATCCTGGTCAAATTGAGATTTTCTCCCCCACGTTATGACGACTGTGGATTATTATAGGCTCCTTAGTGCCATTTTTTAGAGCTGTGAATGGCCAGCATAAGGGTGGTTACAGTTGTTGCTGCCGTTATACGTGATTTCTGTTTTTTCCATTGCTTTCCCGCTTTACCTTCAAAGACACTGATACCCACTTTTATAGGAAAAGCCTTTTAGAGAGTTATTTCAAGCAAATACAGATTCTCACTATTAAAAATGTATAAGCTATGGAATCCCAGAAGTAGAGGAATTTATGATCAAGAGTTGAAAGGCAGTGATTTGGTTCTCATAGTCCCTTGAAAAGAACAGCTTCATAAAGAGAGATGATAGCACAGGGCCGCTCTCAGGCTGACTTGCTGGTAACTGCGTTGTTATTGAGCAACTCATAGTTGAGAACGAGAGGCCAGTACCACAGGGCAGTGTGAGTGAGTGCAGGGCTTCTGGTTATTGGTGTCATATCGGGTTTGTTTTCTCTTTTCCCTTTGGTTGACTGAGGCACTGATGGGAAGAGAGCAGCTCTCAATCCACATAAGCTGCACCCTGGGGTCGCACACAGCCCCCTCCCCCAGCTCACAGCCTGCAGGGTGTTCATTAGGGCACGCACCGGCGACAGTAAAGACAGCGCCCGCAAGTTCATTACCTGGCCAGCACGGTGGAGACGAGGCTGCCGTCCAGGCTACGCTCAAGTTAGACATTCTCTATGGCCTGAAGATTGCATTGGAAGGTATACGCCTATCTGGAAAAACACACACGTGCAGAAAGACGTGTTCGTGGATGTTTACCTGCTTGTCCAGCTTCTTGACAGTGGAAAAGAGAAAGAGCCTAAATGCCTGTCGGTTGGAGAATGAGTGTGTTCGCTACAGTACAGTCGTAAGATGGGAGATTATGCAGAGGTTAAAAGGAAGGGTCTCGATCAATATGTCAGTATGAAAAGTTCTTAAAAATATGTTGAATGGACCAAAAAAGCAAGTTTCAGAATGAGATATAGCTTGGTTCATTTATGCACATTTTAACAATGCACATTAAAAGTCGTATTTTTTTTTAAGATTTTGTTTATTTATTTGTCAGATAGAGAGCACAGGAGCGAGCACAGGCAGACAGAGTGGCAGGCAGAGGCAGAGGGAGAAGCAGGCTCCCCGCCGAGCAAGGAGCCCGATGTGGGACTCGATCCCAGGACGCTGGGATCATGACCTGAGCCGAAGGCAGCCGCTTAACCAACTGAGCCACCCAGGCGTCCCTAAAAGTCATATTTTTATGGGTACACCTATATGCATAAAAAGACGTTTACATTTGGAGAGGAAAAAATTCATTTCAAATTTATATTAGCCCTTGTTTTCTGGACAGGCTGTAGAAAAGAGGGGACCGGGATTGGGGACAAAGAGGATAAGGAGAACCTCCACTTAATCTGTAATATTTCATTTTTTTAGGAAATATGGAAAAATACTCAATTTTCCACTCTTGGCGCTGGACATATGTGTTACAGGAGTTTTCTTTTGGATTTCTTATTGGAAAATAGCTGAACGCTTGTCTACTTATAGTGAATCTAATATAATTATCCTCGGATAGAAGAATTGTGTGTGTGTGTGTGTGTGACTGTATATACTTCAGAGACATATTGTATCCAAACATATCAGACACGGAGAATTTGTACCATATGTATATGGACATATGTATATATCCCATGTGTTTCCCCCTAAGTAGCATAGATATAAATGACTAAAAATCTACTGTACGTAAGTATCATGGCCTCATGTTTCTTTCGAATGAGATAGGGTGCGAATTTATGGTATCTTATTGGGAATTAATGTCACAGTGCCAACAGCCCTGGTGTGGGCCGAAATTCAATTTCTGCGTCTGTGGAGGGAACTTCAGGTGCCGGAGAGCCGCCTGCCCCCGGGGGAGCCGGTCGGAGCGCGGGCGCCCGGTCGTTCGGGTCTGGAGTCCCTCGTGCGGCCTGTCCTGTGCGGACGAGTCAGAACTCGGTGACCGGCTGCTCCCGTGTCCGCTGTGGCCGGAGCGTTCGGGGGGCGGCGGGCGCGCCATCGCGCGGGCCCCTCTGAAGCGTGGGTGAGGAGGAGAGTCCGGGGGCCGCCCGGCCGCCGGGTCACAGCCCGCGGGCCCCGGTTCTGACGCATCGAGCGTCGTTTCCTCAGCTTTGCTCTGCCGAAGGCAGCACCTCGCGCGGTGGCCCGTAGGCAGCGGGAACTTGGCAGCGTGTCCCGGAAAGCATGACCCGAAGACCGACGCTCGGGCGTGGCGGGACCGCGATGTCCCCGCGCCGGCTGGGTGCAGCGAGGGTCCGCGTGGACGCGGGCTGGCCCGGGCGCGCTGGGCCCCGGCCTCTCGGCAGACATCGCGCTCCCCCTGCAAGGAGACGGGAGCGGATCGGCTCGGCCTCGGCTTCCGCCCCTCCTCAAGGCCTGGCGGGCCTGCCGGGTGGTCCCTCGCGGCCCCGCGGCCCTTTCCCCTGCCAGCCGGCCCGAAGGCGGCGCGGACCCGTGCGCGTTTGGTCTGGGTTCGAATCCCACACTTGGCTGGCGGCGGACCTCGGACAGCTCAGCCGGGTAACTTGGATGAGTGCTTCAGGCTCCTCGTCCACAAAGCGGGGCTCATAATGGCGCTAAACTTCACAGCCGGCGAGTAGGTGACGGGCCAGCGGCCGTGAGCGCGAGCCACAGCAGGTGGTCTTCTTACGGCTCTTGTTACCCGACTCCGAGATCGATGAAGCACACGCTCGGCGCCGGGCACTTCTCGGGACCGCGGGCGGCGGCAAGGGTGTCCTGAGACAGGCCGCCGCGGGGCTGGCAGACCGCGGGGCGACCAGGCGGTGAGCAGGCCCGGCAGAAACGATGCCCGAGGACGGCTCACAGAGCGACCAGGGGACGCCGCTGCTTGAGCGTGGGCGGCTGGGAGGCTCTCGCTGAGGAAGTGACATTTGAGCGGGGTCCCGGTTAGAAGCCACCTAGTGAGGACGTGGGGCACGGGGGACACCGCGAGTATGAATGGTGTGAGGCCAGCAAGGTGGCCGGGGCTCCTGCGGCGCTCGAGGCCACGGTGCGAGCTGGCACGGCTGCACGTCCAAGGGAGGTGGGAGCCCTCGGCGAGCCTGAGCAGCGGCGGACGGGGACCGATTTCGGCTTTTCGGTGGGTTTTTTCCCCGCAAATGCCTACATGGGTGGTGACTCTATCATCACTGTTTACCTTGCTCTAGTTTAGGAGGGACCCATTTTACGTCATTCTCTGTGTTACAGAGAAATCGAGTCATTTTCTTCCTGAGCTGGTGATGATACGCCACCTCTGTTGACTTAGTGCTTTCCAGCGATCCAGATGAAGGGCTCAGGTTTTTGTTTTTGTCTTCTAGGCAACTTCACAATTTCAGAAAAGCCATGTAATCTAGAGGATAAACAAAAAATAAAAATTAAAAATTAAACAATCTCCAGCCTTAACAAGAAATACAATTCCAGCTGGTATGCTGTCATTTGAGGGCTTAGTCCAGAAAAGTGGGTATAAAGGCGCGTACTGAATGCTTTACCTCCGAGCCCTCCTTTAACCCTTTTGATGGCCTTCTGGGTTAGGCACTGGTGTGTCTGTCTCAGGGAGGAGGGGTTCCGAGTGGTTACATAAGTTGTGCACTGTGACACAGCTAGTGAATAGCGGATGTAAGACTCAAAGCCAAGCCCCTCGGACTCCAGAGCCTGTGATCTCAGCTACTTTACAGATTCATGGGCACAGGCGTAGGGCGGCAAGTATTTTGTCCCTTGATGCAACCCAGTCTCATCTCTTAGTCTAGCCTTTTTCTATTCTGAGGCACCAGTGTCCAGTACAACTTTTTCACCTGTCTCAAGCACTCTCCCATGTCTTCCTCATAAGATCTCCTTTCCTCTAAAATGCCCCATCCTCTCAGATTATTCCTTTTGTTCCCCAATAAAATTCTTATCTTTCCAGATCAGTTGCCTTCAAGTAGTGTGAGAATGAGAGTAATAAAGAACTCACACTGAGGGACACCTGGGTGGCTCAGTTGGTTGAGCAGCTGCTTTTGGCTCAGGTCATGATCCCAGCATCCTGGGATCGAGTCCCACATCGGGCTCCTTGCTCGGCAGGGAGCCTGCTTCTCCCTCTGCCTCTGCCTGTGCTTGCTCTCTCTAATAAATAATAATAAAAAAAAAAAAGAACTCACACTGAATATAAGTGGCAAAAACTAATGTTTCTAAAGAAGACTGTGTATCATATGGAGTTAATTTACAATTAAATATTATGTTCACACAGTGTTTTCTTAAAGGAAGTCTTTATTAAAGACCAGGTTCTCTTCTAGGATACAGTGTTGAACAAGATATACAAGGCACCTCTCTCATGAGGTTCATGTGGCATGGAAGACCACGAAACAAACGAAAATGTTGAGAGCTACAGAAATGTCAACTTAGACAACTAAGACATGGGGAATGGGAAAAGAGTAAAGCAAATGAAAGTGAGAGTTCTTTGGGGCAGGTTTCAGTATAGATGGAGCAAGGGAGAAGTTATTTTATGAACTGGATGCCAGATCAGTGGTGGTGTCACTCCCCAAGGGAGGACCCCAGAGCTGGGGAAGAGGACCCAGGAGTACGGAACTTATGGAAATCTTATGAGATGGTGGAGATGCCATTAGGAAGTTGCATTTGCAAGTCCAGATCTTAGGAGAGGGCACAAGGCTGGAGATGTCTTTTGGGAAACACTGACATGTGTGTAGGACAGCAAACTCCATCCCATGATTTGAAGTTTTCTGTAACCATCTTCCTCCTCTGCTTCCCTCCCTTTGCTTCAGCTAGTCAGTCCATTTTGGGAAATCATCTACCCCAAACAAGGAGCATGTTACTATTAGTGTTACCTCTGGAAGTGATGTCACAGAGCAGGACTGTTGAAAAGAGACAAGTTCAGTGCTTCTAGGATGGGGATGAAAATTATATCCGGAAGTCAGAACAGTAGTCTTGATAAATATATCCCTAATACTCTCTTGAGATTACTCAGTCATAACTCAAGACCTTCATCCTAGGGTGAGTGTCCATTCACCCTTCGGGATGGTGGCCCCTGCCTTTCTGTGCGATTGGAGAAACACACTGGAGGGAAGATGATGTCCAAAATAGCCTCATGGCTTAGGTGTGATTTTTCTGTGCCTAGGGCTTATTTGATAAGTGCAATGTAAACTAGAAAGCAAACCAAGACAGGCAAACAAATCAGTTATTATTTTTCAATACACATGCCTGAGTGTAGGATTATTTTTTCATTGCCTTCCCTCAGGAATGCTTATAGCTGGAATATACATTATGCAGCAGAGAAGATTCTTTATCTTTTAAAGGGAACCATTTTCTTCTCTTTCCTAATTAGGCTAAATCAGAAAATCACTTTTTCCATTTCTAATTTCTAGATCACCAATAAAAATAAAGGGAAATACTATTATTGTAGGCTTTACAACTATAGTTTTCATAAATATTTTTACTAGTACAACTGCCTTCAAAACTGTGAAGTTTTGCTGTCCTCATTTTATAGTGGCTGGATGGAGCCAGGTGTCCTCCATTGGTGCAAAGACCACGTTGGCTCCCTGGGACTCTGGGGCACAGCACTTGAGAACCTGCAGCCGGGCATCATGGAGCCCCAGGGCGGGTTCCTACTGGTGTCACAGAGCGTGGGCATTAAGAACAGGGAAGCCTGTTGCTGTGCACTGGATTGTGTCCCCCTGAAATCCATGTGTTGGAGCCCTAGCCCTGAGGGTGACGGCATGCGGAGATGGGGCCGTCAGGTGGTGACTGAGGTTAAATGAAATCATGAGGGCGGGGCTTCATGATGGGATTAGTGCCCTTATGAACAGAGACACCAGCAAGCTTGCTCTGGCTCTTTCTCTCAGCCATGGCAAGACACGATCAAAACCAGTGTTACTAGAGGAGTTGACTCCTCACAGCGGCTTCTGTGGAGGTACTTAAGGGATCGAGGAGCGGAACAGATCAGGGATCAGGGATCCTTTCGACCCATCGGTGGGTTAAGCCCACCTCAGAGATTTCCCAGGCTCGTCTAGAGACCCACAGTGTTGAGGAACACGGCCTCTGCCTGTGGTCGGACCGACCCAAGGTGGAGACTCTTAGCCCCTGTCTGCTGTCCCCTCGCAGACCTGTTAGGGGTGTGTGTGGGGTGCCGCTCCCCAGTTTCTGTTCCTTGCCCAGCCCAAGCCAGAGAGTCAATTTCTGAGAATTTGGCTTCAAAGTCTTCTTGCTCGGGGGCAGAAATCCTGGCTCACCTTGTGTCCTACCTCAGCGGGACACCTGAGCTCTCTCGGGCTACCTCAGCAGAAATGGGCTTTTGGCCCATTTTATCACATAACAAAATTCTGCTTCTCAGTGAACTTTTTCTTTTATGATCCAGGATACGGGACAGCTGTTGACTGGCATTTACTTTACTGCTTTCCTCTTATGCCTTTCGTCCTCATGATTCATCAAGGTTTAAAATGTCAACCGTCTTCTAAAGCCAACTCAAACATTCAACCAACTTCCTTGATCCAAGTGCTCAGCTGTTACCGGACGCGACCACACCGAGACAGCCAGGCCCTGTCGCCGTCCGTCCAATCCAGAGGTCCAGTAACACAGGACCTTGTTATTATTGACCAAAAGAGCCATCAGGCAAGGGGCAGGGACCTTGGCCTTACACTGGCCCACTGATGTGGCCCTACTCCGCCTCTCCGGACCTCTGTGTCCTTGTGTCTGTGAAAGGATTGGACTTCATGCCTTGGCTTCTTTGAGATCTGACTCTAAGGATCTCCTTTCTCCTGTGGTTGGTTTTAGTACGTGGAAAACCACGCAGGGGGCCTCATTCTCCCTCCCCAACCCCCAGCCCCGGGAGGACTCAGACTCCCAATCCGAATGGCTTTTGCTGATATGTCCGAAATGTGCACAAAGCCACTCGCGCACATTCATCCCGGCCGCGTCCTGACGACAGGCCTTGTCAGAGGTGAGCGACGTGGGTTACGACGCGAGGCACTGGGAACTGGAGAGAGGATTTTCTTTCTGGAAAGCCGGTTGACTTGAATCGAGGTTGGAACCCTAAACCCTGGACGTTTTCATGGACTGGCTCGGAAAGACGTGCCCGAGACGCGGCTGCCCTTGCTGACTATTTGCGGTTTAGCCAGTGGTAGTTGACGCGTCTGCACAGTATCGTGCGGTTTTTCTTTCGTGTGTATCTGACCTTTTCAGAACCCCCAGAGGATACGCAAGGCAGTCCTGACCGTTCCCGACAAAAGTCTGCCTCCAGGGAGTCTGTGCCACGACTCCTGCGCCTCAGCCGGGGCCAAGCCCGGGCCAGGCCGCGGCCGCCATGCAGCCCGCCGGGCCGACGCACCCGCGAGCGCCGTGTAGCCTCTCGCGCTGCCTCAGGCCGGGAAGAGTGAACGGCCCCCGCAGATAACACAAGCGAGTGCGAACAGACTGGGTTGCACAAACCGTGAGCAATTCTTTTCGGAAGTGCAGCCCTGCTCTGAGTCTAGAAGCCCAGGGGAGCCGCCCCTGCTCTCGCATTTTATTTCTGACCCATGGAATAGAGAGCTCTTGAGCAAAACATTGGCATCTTTACTGAATTTTGCTGGAAGTATCGGTAACCTTGGAGGTGGACGTCATTTTGTGGCCTGGACTGTGTCCCCCCAAATGCACGTGTTGAAGGCCTAAGCCCCAGTACCTCAGAGGGTGACCGCGTCGGGAGGCTGATCTCTCAAGGTGGCTGAGCGACGCCGAAGTGGATAGGGTGGCCCCGAGGCTAGTAGACGGGCGTCCTCATGGGAGAGGAGCCTGGGCGGGTCACACAGGGAGGGAGGAGCGCGGCCGCGGGAGCAGAGCCGCCCGCCGGCCCACGAGAGCGGCCTCGGGAGAAACGCGGCCTGCGGAGGTTGTGACGTCAGGCCGCGGCCTCCAGAACCGTGAGAGATTCCGACCGGCTGCTCCCGTCCCGCGCTGAGGCGTGCGTTGCGTAGAACCGGCGACCGACCCCGTCACACGGGCCTCGCCCGGGCCCAGTCGAGCCTTCCTCCCCCTAATCCTCGGCAGACGGTTACTTAGCCGGGGCTTGGCCGCTTCCCGGGATGTGGAACTTGCCGCCTCACAGCCTAGCCAAGCCCCTGTGTCACTGAGGGCTCTTGCAGGGGGTCACTTAGGGCTCTTTTGCTAGAAGAGGCAGAAACTCGCTCCGAGCGGCTTAAGCAAAACAGGGGACGCGCCGTCTCCCCGAGAAGGCCAGCGAGTGGCCGCAGGTGTGTAGTGTTAACCAGGCCTCAAGTGACCACCCAGAAGCCGGCTTTCTTCCTCGCCCAGCTCGGCCTGCTGCCGGGCTTCCCAGGCAGGTCCGGCGTCGAGCCTAGCTGAGCAGAGAGCCTGCTGCTCCTCTCGGCTCCTGCTGCGCAGCCGAAACACTTTCTGTTGAGCCCACTGCTCGCGGGTGGTTCACGCAGCCCGTCCCCTCAGCAGAAAGGGCCTCGGCGCGTCTGAACGTCCCCTCCTTCGGCCTTGCCTCCCGGGTTCTTTCCCCGACGGTCCTTTCCCCTCCTGATGCTGGCTCCTTTCTTGTCTTGTCCGTGGTCCCTTCCTTGTTAGCACTTCCTGCTGGGGTCTGGCCAAAGCCAAGAGCCGTGCGACTGTTACTGTTAATAGCAACAGTACCTCCTTCTGGTTTGGTCATGATACTCCCTCAGCCCGAATCTTGATGAACTTGTTTAATTCCCTCAAATTTAGCTTAGGGTCAACTAAGACTCTTGAGGCTTTTTTCAAATTAATAGCTGTACCAAATGTCAATGACTCTTGTCTGGAAATAATAGAATTTGTATTTTATATATATGCCAGGTCATCTTACGGGAAGTTTTTAAACAAAACCTTGTACAAGGCACATGCATGTGTGTGTGTTTGATCACTTAGCTGTTACTCGAACGGAAAGTGCAACGAAGCAGTATATTGTGCTTTGCAAGGAGTTGGGTTCCATTAGTTAAGGTTCTATTTTGTTTTGAACATCCTTATTTTTCCCCCTAGAGATATACACAACCTAAGAACAAGTAGAGAAACTGAAGGAACAACAGAGAGATGTAAATATAGCCCAAACCGGCACAGTGGGCTGATTGATGGCTACCAGGATTAGACTCTTAGCTTATCAGTCACTGGGAGAGGAACTATTTGAAGGCAACAAAATAAAGAATGACTTAAGACCAACAGAGGCTCAGACTTCACTTTCCCTTTTTTTTCCTAACAGCAAAAATGGAAGCATTGGTAGCTGCACAAAACATAGGTAAATAAATAAGCTTTTCCTCCATTCACTCTTCAGTCACACAACGTGGTTCTTACGCTCCGTTGTACAAGGACGAGCACGAGCGAGCTATACGCGTTTAATGATAGAAGCTGAGGAGCTTGGTGTCTATGGGTGATCCCCTTGGCTTGTGGTTGGGATGGGAGTGCCGTTGGCTCTTTGAGCTTTGTGGCATGGATGCTCACTCTTGGTCTTCTAGTGAGGTAGGCCGGTGGGTACCCAAGAACCCTGTTACCTGCTTGTGAACATGTGTTGAAGATCCAGTGCGTGATGCTTCAGGAGGCCCCACATGCGCAAACCACAGAGAGCTAGTCATTGAACTACTGCTTGTTCCTACAAATCACTTAATATGTATCTTCACCATAGCCTAACATTAATCACAAATGGTGCCAAATATGGGCATCCGCTTTTTTAATCATCCTAGTTCTAGGTCTTTTTTGTAGGTTGATTCATTCTTGCGCATATCCATCTCTTATATACACACACACACAAAATTATAAGCATAATACATGCACGGAGCGTATCTCATTCACCACCATACCCCTGGCACTTAGTACAGTGTATCCAATAAATATTTGTTGAGTGGTGTTCTATTTAAAATATTCACATTTCCCCTCTAGTTGAGGAATATTTATTGAGTGCCTGCTGTATGCCAAGCACTGGGGATCAAATCCAGCCAACATGACGTGGAATTGACCTTACCCGGCACAGAGCATACAAGGCCGGAGGGCAGAGAGCTGGGCAGAGAGCCAAATAGGCTGCAAAGAAAGATGTTTCCTAATGGAATCTTGCTTCTACCAGAAGGTTTGAATCGGAGGTTCCCATTGCGTTTCATATTATACTTCCTGATGATGAACCAGGTGGTCCTTGAAGCAAACAAGCACTTTTCTTAAGACTCTCTCTACAGACTGCCACTTCCTTTGTCTAGAAAGAACACAGTAATGGCAATGCTGATTATTTCATGTGCTTTTCTTAACTACTTACATGTTTTTATGGTTTACTCGCACCCCATCTCACAATAAGTTCAAAAGATAAAAATAGCTAGGATGTCATATTGTTTTTAAGCCAAAATAGAGACTCAGATAATATCCCTTCATGTTGGAGGACTATTGGTCAAACATCAAACATCATTTGGGGTGCTTATTTGTAGCCACATGACAGACACATAGTGACTGATCTCTGTTCATTCTTTGAGAAAGTAGATAACGCATGGGAAAAAATTCAAGAAGTATTAAAAAATATCCAATAAAGTCTCTCTCCCACCCATGGGACAGTTTCCCAGTCCTCCCTGGAGACAGTCATCATTATGAGGTTTTAGTGTTATCTTTCCAGAGATATTCTGCTCACATATAGGTGCGTACACGTATGTGAAACTCTTCTTCTCTGACATAAGTATTAGAATGCCATACTTAATACTCTGTAGTGGTTGTTAGCTTGCTTTAGATGGCAGTGTCAAGGAGTTAGAAGTTGGCAGATTGATAATAAAATGCAACATATTCAAAATTTAAATATTGTAAGACAAAAATATAAAAGCATTTGCTAGTTTTTGATACAGGGTCAGACTTTTTTCTTCGAAAACAATGTTGCAGGTTGGGGTTAAACCAAATGTATAATCTATGATTTTTGTCAGTTTTGGTATCCTTTTTTTTTTTTTAATTTTTTTTTTTATTTGAAAGACAGAGATCACAAGTAGGCAGAGAGAGAGAGAGAGGAGGAAGCAGGCTCCCCAATGAGCAGAGAGCCCAGTGTGGGGCTCAATCCCAGGACCCCGGGATCATGACCTGAGCCGAAGGCAGAGGCTTTAACCCACTGAGCCACCCAGGCGCCCAGTGGTATCCTTTTTTTTTTAAAGATTTTTATTTATTTATTTGACAGAGATCACAAGTAGGCAGAGACAGGCAGGCAGAAAGAGTGGGGGGAGGCAGGCTCCCTGCTGAGCAGAGAGCCCGATGCGGGGCTTGATCCCAGGATCCTGAGATCATGACCTGAGCCGAAGGCAGGGGCTTAACCCACTGAGCCACCCAGGTGCCCCAGTTTTGGTATTTTTAATGCGGAACATGAACTTAAAGATACTTTCAAAACAACCTGAGAGGTGAATTCTTTTAGTTTTTTATTATTTTAACCCAGATTTTTTTATGGTTGTCTTTCCTATGTCTAATTTGACAGCTTTACCTTTTAAATCTTGATTACTATATGATTATCAAAAAATACATAACTGCACAGCAAAGGAAGCAGTCAACAAAACTAAAGGACAACATGCTGAACGGGAGAAGATATTTGTAAATGACATATCCAATAAAGGGTTAGTATCCAAAATATATAAAGAACTTATACAAAATACCAAAATAATCACATAATCCAACCAAGAAATGGGCAGAAGTCATGATCAGACATTTTTCCAAAGAAGGCATCCAGATGGCCAACAGACACATGAAAAGATGCTCAACGTCACTCATCATCAGGGATATGCGGATCACAACCACAGTGCGGTACCACCTCACACTTGTCACAATGGCTAAAATCGAAAACTCAAGAAACACCAAATGTTGGTAAGGAAGTGGAGAAAACGGAACCCTCCTTCACTGTTGGTGGGAATGCAGACTGGTGCAGCCACTCTGGAAAATAGTATGGAGGTTCCTCAAAAAGTGAAAAGTAGAACTGCCCTACAATCCAGCAAGAGGAACAGTGCTTCTTTTTGCCCCCCTATGTCATTAATTTGCTTAAGATTACATTAAATTGTGTTACTGTAGGTTCCTTGAGCTCTTGAGCAAGGCAGGCTCCTTTTGAGGACAGAGATAAAGACATCTTCCTAGTCTTCCAGGAACTCACAATCCTCTGCGTGCAAGGTGTAGACTGTGACAGATAGTCCAATGGAAACAAAAAGTCTGATAGTATTAACGGAAGAACAGAAGGAGATAGGATCCGTTGCTCCTGGAGACATTTGGAGACATTTCAAGAATGGACTCTTATAATCACAGATGTCAGTGCCCAAAGTCGTGTCGAGGACAGGTGTGTTGTCAGCTCTGGCACTTCTAGGTAAGCACTTGGCCTGAGCATGGGGGGTGGGAGCTCCTGCCACATGTTGTTCAGGTCACTGACTGTGGCCACGTCTCCTTCCCTCTTTCTGGTTGCTTTTGCGATGGTTGGAGCATGAGAAGAGTATACCCTGATGGTGGCTTGGGTCACGTTCTTACAGTCAGAATTCCGGAATGCCAACTATGGTCCTTTCAAAGCAGCGAGCCATGGGAATGGAACACAGGATAGCAGGAAAGGATGTGGAGAGAACAAGAAGAGGGAGGAAGGAGAGGAGATTCCAGTTAGTGATGGTAAACACCTATTCTGCTAGACAGGACATCCACAGTAACATTGATGGAGATTGGTTGGGAAGACGGAGATGGACTTGAGAACACATGAGTTTTCTAGACATTTAACTCTTTGCAGGCCTAAACCTTATGTTTTAATTATTTTCTAGAGAGTTTGGATGTATTTTTTCCTACCTTTTTAAAATTAATGACTGTGGGATACCTCATCATAAGGTCATAAGTATAAATTAGGTCATCATCTAATCAGTCCTCAGTATAAATTGGTGGTTATGCTTGAAATGAGTTTCATTCTTGGGGAGGAGGGCAATGCTGACATCTGAATGCTTACATGAAGCTCCAAAATCTTGACTGTAATTAGCAGCTGACGTCTGCCTCGTCTAGAAAGACATCGGTAACAGTATCTGAAGGAGTCTTTTTTTTACTGACAAGTTATGTAGACTGTAAAAGGATGATCTTGGAATAATGGAACCCAAATCAGGGGTGAGACCATACACTGTTTACCATACAGAAAACCGAAGCCAGTTCATACGCGGGGCCGACTGTAGACTCTGCTCCAAGCGTCTGCTATAAATGACCAATTCTGTCTCATTAGAACTGCGAAACTCCAGCCAGTGCTTGTCCAAGTGCCTTGTAACCTGTTCAGCATGTTTTCTGAATCTGAGTTTGTTGCTTGTCTATCTTCGTCTCCCACTGGGCCCATAGGCAACACTTCCTCTGCCCTGGAGGGCGTGCATCCTCCCGTGCGGGCCTTGAGCTCGGGCGTGGAACCGTCAGGCTCTGCAAGTACCCCCGCCTTCTGATTTTGCTGAAGACCGTCTTCATCCAGAGCATTTTGTCTCATAGGGGCTTTTCCTTTCCGGGGAGGCTTTACGTTTTTCCAGTAGAGGCTTTGCAAAGGCTTGCTGCCAAGTCATTTGGCTAAGGGGATCCCTTTGTGTCGTATGGCTCTTCTGTCTCCCGGAGCTGAGCATTGTCTGGTAATCCTGCTTGGGTCTTTCTTTGAGGCTCATAGCCTGTGCTGTCTCTGGAAGAAAGAGTAGTTTCCAGACTGGATCTGAACTGCAGAAGGTCACTCATGTCTTCTTAAATCCCGAACTCTGATTCTCCTTGTATCTTTCAGATGCTCTCTCTGTCTGGTTAACCGTTTTTCCTGTTGTTTCTCTGCCTGCGACGTCCTTCCCAGTTACCTCTGTCCAGCTGGTTCCATCTCGGGGTCCTGGCACCCCCAGGGATAGCTAAAAGCCTCTCCTTTGTGCTCCTCTAGTGTTTTGTGTATACCTTTTAGTGTTATTTCTGTCTCTCTGCTCTACTGTAAGTTCCTTGAAGTCAAGGAGGAATTCTCTTCATTTTTTATTCCCCCGGAGTACAGCAGAGTGTGTGATACATAATAGTGTCTCAGTGATGTTTACTGAGCAATAGTCACGTTCGTTGTGGCTTAGAGAGACTTTTGTGGGGAGGGTATTGAGCCGCATTATAGATGGGTTAAAACTAGACAAGTAGGCCTCGTAACTCATCTACACTTTGTAGGGCATTGCAGAGTGGCTCCCAGTTACATCTGTATTAATACTGTGGGGGGAAAAGCCCCGGTTTTGTCCTGCCGATACCATGAATTATAGTTTTGTAAGAAATCAGAATGTCATAAGCACTTTTTCTTCTCCTTTTATATTTTTGCTCAAATACAGAATCAAGGTATTTGACAAGTGGTTTGTGTTTTCCATGGTGTCGTTTTCTGCTAAATTATTTTGCTTCTTACCAATCGTGTTCCTCCTCTTTATAGTAAGTTCACTTACACCAACAACCTATTCCAAAAGTGCCTTTATGTCTTGCTTAATTTTATACTTACTGACTTCCTGTTGTGATATAGGAAAGCGATGACGTCGTCTTCGGAGTTCTTTACTTTAGGGGTTCAGTAAGTATTTGTATCTCACTGAGAAGTGTTTTGCAGCCTATTCTTGGTATTTCCAGACCTCTTAGTGCTTAGGAATCTTCTAGGACTCTGAACAAGTGCTCTATATTCAGTGTAAACACTTCGATTGTCCAGAAAATGACTAGTAAAACATTTTAGATTTCTTTTTATTAGAAAGTCCTTAATTTCATGAGTGTGCATGAATTCATTTTCTAGGGCTGCGGTAACAAAGTGCCGACTGGATGGCTTAGAAACCAGAAATGTATTTCCTTACTTAAGTTCTGGAAGCCAAAGTCCAGGATCGAGAGGTCAGCACATCGTATTCCCTCTGAGGGACTTTCCTCCTTGGCTTGCCTTCTTCCCTGTCTGCACCTGGTCCTCTCTCTGTGCCTCTGACCTATTTCCTCTCTTCTGACCAGAACACCAGTCATACAGGTGGGATTAGGACCCACCTGTACAACATCATTTTACCCTAATTACCTCGTTACAGGCCCCATCTCTTTCA
>RCUC01044808.1:0-13725 GCA_003697995.1 Taxidea taxus jeffersonii | reverse complement strand
GATCATCATTGGCATCTCACCACTATCTGACGGTTTTTCATTAGGAACTTATACTTTCAGTTTCCTAAGAGCTACATGAGAACATATTATACTGAACACACCCCCAAAACAAAATTTCCTCCACCAAACCCAGCTTCTTAGAGAAAGCTGGGTTTAGAGCCTTAGAGCCTTTCCCTGCTGGGGCATCTGTCCAGGTCATACTAATCACTTTCCAGGTCTCAGAGTTTCGGGAGCCTGTTTTCCCTGATGACAAACACATACGTGATGCCTCTTTTGTTTCAGCCTCTGGCTGGGCCTGGGGCACAGAGGTGCAGTGCCTGCCTGCTGTCCCCGCCCTGCTGCCCTTGTAGCCCTGTCATTCAGCCACCCTAAAAACCCTGCGTAAATGGGCCAGCACTGGAGGGCGTGCGGCATTTAATGACATCAGCATATGATGCTTGCGCCCCACTGTTGCTTTTTAAAATCTGCTTTGCACCTTGGGAGCCACAACCGCACCCGGTGCTCGGATCTTGGTTTCCAAACACCGTTCTGCAGTAAAGGGAGCCAAGGCTCCAGGGAAAATACAGGATGCACCTAGGACAGCTCACAGTGCCAGAGAGGAAGTTCTTGTGAAGGGAAAAAACAGAAAAAGGAGAGGAAGAAGAAGAAAATGAAAGGAAAGGCCTGTGGGCATGTCACAAGGACACAGGAGCCTGCCTGAAAGAGCTCGTAATGACCAACCCTGGAACAATTTGAGCAACAAAATAATGACAGTATCAGATTATAACCCAGTGAAAGGAATAAATATCCACGAGTCCATAGTGATTGGATGACTGAACAAATGAAACGTGGGGAAGAAGGGACGGACCTTCCTTAAAAAATTCTAATTACTAAAACTAGAAAGAGTGAAGAAAACAAAAAATCCCCGTGAGACCAGAGTACCTGCTGCAGGCAGAGCCTCGTGAAGGTGCGAAAGCCAGGGGGCAAAATCTTAAAGAGAAATGACATTTCTGCATAACCTCGAAGTATCTTCCCCAGAGCATTTCCCAGTGACTGTGGTGTGTTTGACTTATACCCACATTCCCTTAAGGAGCTGCTGCTTAATTCCCCTCCCCCAGTGTGGGCTGGACACAGTGACTTCCTTCTGAAGAGTAGAGCGTGGAAAGGGAGAAATAGTAACTGCACAGTGGGAAACCTGACATACACCACTGTTTCTGAGTGATCAAGGTCAACCTCCCCAGCAGTGGGAGATACTGATTTCACACACCCCCACCCCACCATATGGCAAGAAGGCCTCTTCACATCTGTGGGATTTCCCTAACATCTTGTAACCTTAGTCTAACCATGAGCAAGCAAATCAGGTGGAAGAGTACAATGTACTGTGAATATTAAGTGTTGGTAAAGTGGACATCAGGCCCCATGGCAATTTAATTGCCACTTTTTAAAAAATATTATTTTTGGGGCACCTGGGTGGCTCAGTGGGTTAAAGCCTCTGCCTTCGGCTCGGGTCATGATCCCAGGGTTCTGGGATCGAGCCCCGCATCGGGCTCTCTGCTCAGCAGGGAGCCTGCTTCCTCTTCTCTCTCTGCCTGCCTCTCTGCCTACTTGTGATCTTTGTCTGTCAAATAAATAAATAAAATCTTTAAAAAAATTTGTTTTTATTTAAATTCAATTGTATTAACCTATAGTGTATAGTTGCACATAGCACCCAGTGCCCATTACATAAAGTGCCCTCTTTAATGCCCATCACACCCAGTTACCCCATCCCCTACCCACCTTCCCTCCAGTAACCCTCGGTTTGTTTCCTAGAGTTTCATTGTCTCTTATGGTGTGTCTTCCTCTCTGTGATTTCCCCCTCCTTCTGTTTTTATCTTATTTTACTTTACCTTCCCTTCCCCTATGTTCATCTGTTTTATTTCTTAAATTCCACATATGAGTAAAATCATATGGCATTTATCTTTCTCTGACTTATTTCGCTTAGTATAATACCCGCATTCCATCCACGTCATTGCAAATGGTAAGATTTCATTCTTTCTGATGGCTGAGTAATATTCTATTGTATATACACCACATCTTTTTTATTCATTCATCTGTCAATGGATATCTGAGCTCTTTCTATATTTTGGCTATTGTGGATATTGCTGCTATAAACAATGGAGTGCATGTGCCCCTTAGAATCACTATGTCTGTATCCTTTGGATAAATACCCAGTAGTGCAATTGCTGGATCGTAAGGTAGCTCTACTTTTAACTTTATGAGGAACCTCCATACTGTTTTCCACAACTTAATTTCTTACAACACAGTGACAGAGAAACAGAGCTCAGAAAAGAATTACAATTTAGCTTTAGAAAGGTAACTGATTCTGTCTATAGATATTCTCATCAGGAGGCTGGCAAAATGTGGCAGGTTCTTAGGCCCCTAGGGGTTGGCAGTCTCAATTTCTTTTTGTTGCTTACCCTCCCTCCTTGAACCAAAGAAACTCAGACTGACCCAACTGTCTAGCACAAAATAGCTATTAAATAGACAATGGGTGGATAGACGAGAGCAAATCAATGAACAGCTCAGCCAGTGGTTAACAGTGTCCCTACTACACCCCCAAGTGGTCCTGGGGCATGTGAGGAGGAGTGTGGGACTCCTCTCCTGTATCCTGCCCCCCAGGGGAAGAGGTCTCCTGGCATACAAAGTACCAGCCTGTATCTTCCACCCTGGCTTCTAAAGGGCTCCTCCTCGTCCAGTCCTTCCCGGCACTACCAGCAGGGGGAGTTTGCAAACCCCTCACGGGGTCTTTCTTTGCCAACCCCCCAAAATAAGTTTACCCACTCAATTTCCCGACTGTCGTGTAATAGCAAGAAGTGTTCTTTAAAGGACTTATTGGACATCGGGGCGCCTGGGTTGCTCAGTGGGTTAAGCCTCTGCCTTCGGCTCAAGTCATGATCCCAGTGTCCTGGGATGGAGCCCCGCATTGGGCTCTCCGCTCGGCGGGGAGCCTGCTCCCCCCGCCCCCTGCTTGCCTCTCTGCCTACTTGTGATCTCTCTCACTGTGTCAAATAAATAAATAAAATCTTAAAAAAAAAATAAAATAAGGGGCGCCTGGGTGGCTGTGGGTTAAGCGGCCGCCTTCAGCTCAGGTCATGATCCCAGGATCCTGGGATGGAGTCCTACATCGGGCTCCTGGCTCAGCACAGAGTCTGCTTCTCCCTCTCCCTCTGCCTGCTGCTCTGCCTACTTGTGCTTTCTATCCCTCTGTCAAATAAATAAAATCTTTAAAAAAAATAAAATAAAATAGAGGACTTACTGGACAAAGGTCTAACATTAAACAGCACCTCGGAATCCTTGGGGTGATTTTATTTATTTTTAAACTTTATTTATTTTAGAGAGAGAGAGAGAGAGTGAGAGAGAGCACGAGAGGGGAGAAGGTCAGAGGGAGAAGCAGACTCCCTGTGGAGCTGGGAGCCCAATGCGGGACTCGATCCCAGGACTCCAGGATCATGACCTGAGCTGAAGGCAGTTACTTAACCAAGTGAGCCACCCAGGCGCCTTTGGGGTGATTTTAAAAAAGATTCTTGAAGGACTGATTTTTCAATAATAGAAAAAACAGTACCAGAATTATCTGGGGATTAATTCCCCATTGGCAAGAACAAATTGATAGATTCTTCCCTGTGCCAATGGCTTCTAAACATGGGAAGGACTGCTCACTACTAATTGTACTTAATTAATAATAAATTTATTGATTTTAAGAATTCTCCATTAGCATTCCTCGAAATATTTACTCTATTTAAGCACAATTACAAAACTGATCAAATTTTTCTAAGCATTTAATTAAAACCTGTGTCTAATATTTCAGAGTCTCTTAAATTTTTAAACACTTTAAAAATCAACACATAGACCAACAGAAGGATGCTTAAAACCCATCAGCGACCTTATGCTAAAACTGGTCAAACAGTGACTATACTATGTGCTTAATTTTTTTTCTTTGCAGTCTCAATTTTAATAACTCTTCTCATTTTTATTCCCATTCTTATCTTAGGTTTGCCTCACTAGAATTTCAGTAACTCTAATATTTTTATACCACTGGAGAATTTCATTTGTTTTCCCAGGAGTCTGGTGCTTTTAGGACTGACTGCATCTGAGACTCTGTGCACTCAGGATTTGATGACATTTGCATCATCGGACTTCTAAGTCTTTGCGTTTCATATAGATTTCCTTATTCTGAAACTTTCCCAGAAATGATGCAATCATTTGGACTGTGGATCACTGGTGCACAGGTCCTCATAGTCTGGCCTGGCCCAATGCACCGCTGGAAGTGTCCATGGTCCTGAGTGGGGTCTCCTTATGGCCGGCAGGACTAGTGAAGCATGGAGCCCCTAGCAAGCTCTTTAACAGCTACTTTCAGCTAACAGAGTACCTTTAACTGGCTACTCTGCCCTGTCATCTGCTGGGCACCCTTTCTACCTGATCACTCTTGGAGGCCAGGCATGATTTTGTTGCAGGTGATAGGCCTCTTCCTGGACTGTGTGGCTCTTTCCTCTTATTCACTCTTTCCTGATTATACAAGAGAAATAACTGTCTCTACTTCACAAACACTTAGTGGAAAAAACAAACATCTTATACATATAAATGCATATATCCAATATATTCTGTATTACTGTTACATATTATACATTATATCTGTTGCTTTGCTAAAATATGTAGGAGATTATATATATCTTAGTGTATTTGGATATACACATTATCCTGTTTGTCCTTTTTTTTTTTTAATTGAAATCTTGTTTCTTTTTTTTTTTTTAAAGATTTTATTTATTTATTTGTTAGAGAGAGAGAGGGAGCGAGCACAGGCAGACAGAGTGGCAGGCAGAGGCAGAGGGAGAAGCAGGCTCCCTGCCAAGCAAGGAGCCCGATGTGGGACTCGATCCCAGGACGCTGGGATCATGACCTGAGCCGAAGGCAGCTGCTTAACCAACTGAGCCACCCAGGAGTCCCTATTTGTCCTTCTTTTAAGCAAAATAATAAAAATATGTATTCATGTTCAAATTGTGATACTCTGTCCATTGGGAGTCCTTTGAAATTGGTCCTTCATCCTCCTAGTCTGCTCTGGACATTTAAAAAGCATAAAAAAGTCAAAAGATGCTCTAGGTCCATCAACGACTATGTGAGGAGCCCAGGATCATTTTAGCATGGGATAGTATTAGAGACTGAAATTTGGGGGCTGGAGCGTACAAGCACTGAGGATGGACAAGAGTGATGCTCCTTAAGGCTATATTGTTATAAGGTTATAACCTTATAACCTTAATCTTTTCAATGTAGCATGTAACTTCATAAAACTATTTTCTTCACCTAGACAGAAAACTGGGAGTAATATTCCTTATTAGACTATTAAAGCTCATCTCCTGATTGGAGTACAAGGAACTTACCAGACTTGTCCTTCTGAATAGCTTTATCTTCAAAGTAGCAGAACATTACCTGGAAGCGGTCAGGATCTGTTGAGCGCAGTACCCTAGCAAGGAGAACAGTTTGGAGTAAATTTTGAGAAATCCAGGCCCACCTGTCACAGATGTGGTGCTGCCCAGAACTGGTGAGGCTGCAAGGAACCAATAACCCATGCCACTTTGAGGGTCATCTGCTCACCCTGACTTTCTGGAGAGAATTACCCACCCTCTCTCATAAAGTTCCCACATCATTCTACCCAGCAACCCACCACTAGTGATAGATCTTAAGGGTTATGTCCATAAGGATTCTCCTAAGAGTGCTGGCTAAATGTCCATCGAGAGACTAGTTGGCTACACCGAAGTACACCCATTTAATGGCACATCATGTAGCCACCAAAATGAGAGGTGATTCCATATGCACCGCTACAGAAAAATACCCAAGATGCACCGTTCCATGAGACAGCAAGGTACGGGGCAAACAGGGACAGCACGATGTCAACGATAAATTTCTGAAAGGCCTCCATGCACCTTCGATGTGTAGGATATATATGTCTGCATTTATAGATAATTTCTAGATAATTTCTAAAAGGGAAAGCAAAACTATCAAGAGAGGGGATCTGTGGACTCATAGCCAGGAAAGTGAGATTTGTATTTTTCATCTTGAGCATCTTCTGCACCATCTCAATGTTTTCCTTCTCTTTTTTATTTTATGTGCCATTTTTACTTTTATAGTAGCTGTTTGGGGGGGCACCTGGGTGGCTCAGTGGGTTAAGCCTCTGCCTTCGGCTCAGGTCATGATCTCAGGGTCCTGGGATCGAGCCCCCTATCAGGCTCTCTGCTCAGCGGGGAGCCTGCTTCCTCCTCTCTCTGCCTGCTTCTCTGCCTACTTGTGATCTCTGTCTATCAAGTAAATATAGTAGTTGTTTGGGACTACTTAGTTGAGGGGCTCCATTAAGATAGCATGGCCCGGGGGCGCCTGGGTGGCCCAGTGTGTTAAAAGCCTCTGCCTTCAGCTCAGGTCATGATCCCAGGGTCCTGGGATCAAGCCCTACATCAGACTCTCTGCTCGGCAGGGAGCCTACTCCCCCCCCCCCACCTGCCTCTCTGCCTACTTGTGATCTCTGTCAAATAAATAAGTAAAATCTTAAAAAAAAAAAAAAGATAGCACGGCCCGTGTGCACACAGGCAAGTGCCTGGCAGAGTGCGTCTGTGGGCTTCTGCACCGACCTTCTGTGAGTCAAACCTTAGTAGGACGGGCTGGCTGGCTTAGCACATGCATTCCTGAGTGCTCAGGTTCACAGCTTTTACATGATTTCTCATACTGCCAATTTCGCTTTTTTTTTAAATTTTTTTTAGTGAGAGAGATTGAGAGAGAGAGTGCACATGTGGTGGGGGTGGGGACAGAGGGAGAGGAAGAGAGCATCCCAAGCAGACTCCCACTGAGCGCGGAACCCAAGCTGGGCCTCGATTCACCCCAAGCCAAAACCGAGAGTCGGGTACTCAGCTGACTATGCCACCACAAGCCCCCACTTTGCTGTTTTAAAGTTCTTGTAATAACCAGTGGCTGGGAGCCGAAGTTAGGATCCTGAATAAAGGCTTCAGGGCTGCTTCTCCATGCTGACAATGCTCTCATAGGCCTGGCAGGCAACCTGGGGTGGGAGCTAGGCTCTTGAGAGCTGCCTGGGGGCTGTTCCCTGATGGTCTTGCTCTACCAGCCCATTCCACAGTGAGCCCTGAGATCCTGAGAAGTCCGTTCGTAGGAAACCTTATGGGAAAGCAGGAGACAGTCCTGCATGCCGGCACATGAGGCTGAGAAGGTCCGGAGACATCTCTTGTAGCCATTCAACCTCGGAGTTGGTCTGTGTTGGCTTGTTTTGTTTGGTTACTCTTTCAAAATATATTCTTTATAGAAAGGACAAGAGGGAACTATACTAACACACAATAGGGAATGATGGTGGGACCAGTGTTTTTCCTCTCTACTTATTTCTAAGTTTATGTGTAATGTTCTTGTATTATTTTTATAAAAAAATGAAAAAGCATTTTTTTTCCAAATTATAATGAAAAGCATTTGCATTTTCTTTTCATTTTTTTCATTTCATGGCTCTGTGGGACTCTGGGGACAATGGGTCACTAGTTTTCAAATTCTGCTCTGTTGTGGCACCCCCAGGCTACCAAGAGGCAGGAAGGAAGGGATGGGGCAGGAAGGTGGGCGCTCACCCCCACTCACCCAAAACAGCCTTAATCTATTTTATGCGTTGAGCTTCTGAGTAAGAGTTCTTTTACCAGAGGGTTTCATGGCACCAAATAAAGGTTAAAATGGTGGCATTCACCAAATATTCCCCCTGTTATGAACTAATACTTTCTTTTTCAAACCACTGGTAAACTTTTTCTATAACTTATTGCACCTATCCTATGATTCAACAAACAGGTAACGTGTAACCTGACATTTTCTGACGACAGGGACCCATCATTCTGTAGCCAGTGTATTCAGCTGCAGCCTGAGGGGCCCTCAGGCCTTACCACAGTGGACCTGGAGCATTCTCGCACAGGCACCGGTGCTCTGAGCGCCCTGGCTGCTATTTCCAGCCATCATTTAGGAGAGGCAGCATGGCACAGTGCTTAACAGACTACTTGGATCTCGGTCCTAGTCAGGGATTATTATCTTAGATAACTAACTAAACAGTTCAGTGTCTTTCCTAACCTGTAAAATGGGTATGTAACACTGCCCACCTCATAGGCTTGTTGGACAATGTGTCAATACATGTAACTTAGCACAGTGCTGGCGTGGCATAAGCACTCAATCCATGTTAATACTGGTATTGTCATGATGACATTGATTAGAGCTGTTAGGTATGCCATGGTTACACATGCATCCTGAGCGCCGGGCCCCTGTGGGGCTGTTTTGGGACAGGCCCCTTCCCACTTCCCATTTGCTGTTTGTACTCAGCTGTGGTCCTGCAAACCAGTGTCTTGGAACATGCTCAGGGAGGGCCAGTTCCTAGGGGGCTCTTGGGTAGTCCAATGGACTGAGTTTGCAACGTCTACAGTGACTGCTCGGAAGCCTGTTCCTTATAAGGAGAAGATGATAGGGGAGTTTAGATACCTGGGGATTTATAAGTTGAGGTGTTTGGTGCCCAAGAGGGAGGAACACACAAGAAGAGGGGTTTTGTTTTTGCTTTTTAAGAGAGTTTACATGTGCTGGGAGGAAGTGAAAAGAGTCCCATGCCCAGAAGGCACGGAAGTTTAAAGATTTTTTTTTTAATTTATGTATTCAACAGAGATCACAAGTAGGCAGAGAGGCAGGCAGACAGAGAGAGAGGAGGAAGCAGGTTCCCTGCTGAGCAGAGAGCCCAATGGGGGGCTCGATCCCAGGACCCTGGGATCATGGCCTGAGCCTAAGGCAGAGGCTTTAACCCACTGAGCCACCCAGGCGCCCCAAGGCACAGAAGTTTAAAAATTAGCTCCAGCGTGGCTGTGCTGGGAGGCAAAGGCCTGGGTACCTCATATATTCCAGGCGGTAAACAGACAGGAGATAGGTAGACATGGCAAAGTCCAGCTTGTTGATGAGGGCGGACACTTCGGGAGCAGGGTCCAGCAGGTTGATGATGGTGCTGCGGAGCTCGCTCAGTTCAGCCTGGGGGGAAAGAAACGCTCGAGGACTCACACAGGCACCCAGAGGGGAAGGCGGCCCTCCCCCAGGAACCGTGGAAAACATGTGATAACAAGGACAATGAAAGAGAGCTTAGCGAAACCCCTGCCCTGCACCATCTGTCCCTGGCAAGGCGAAAATCCTTACGGGGGTGACTGTGTCATTTTTCATGGCTGAGTTATACTGGAGGACAGAGCGCAAGGGCTCTTTGCTGGGAAACGTGAGCAGGGGTGACTTGGTGGCTATTTCACAGACCCCCTCGTACCATTCTTCTGGCCAGAGTCCTGCAAGAGAGTACACAAGAGTGAGACCATCACCTTACTCCAGAAGCACTGTGGAGCAGGTAATGCTGACCATTTCTGGAGTCGTAGGTCCTTTGAGCCAATTTTCCCCTAAATGCGGCACAGGAATGAATTTGTTTCCTAACTCAGATGGGTTTTTCCCAAGATACAGAGCACTGTCAGAACCCTAAACTACATCTGGGAAGTGTAACATTTACAATCACTTGTAGGAAGCAGCAGCTGAATTTGGGCGAATTTTGAATGCATGCACTTTCGTAATTAGGGAGAGAGTTGGGCCTCACCGTTGTTTTCACACAGCATTCAGTCTTCCCCAGGGCAGGGAGGATCTTTACCTGAGCCCTCCACTGCAAATCCCATCAGCACAGAATAGAGCCAGAAGTCCCGGAAGAGTTTCTGCAGCCGAGGCTTGGCTTCTTTGATGGGAGGCAACCTTCGGGTAAGCTGATGTACGGAGAACAGAGGGAGAAAAAGAGATTATTTGCTCACAAGCCCTAAAACCTACAGATGTAAAATCAATCCCAGATTCATTCTCTAAGAATCAGTCATTTTGGGTAGGAAAAGACACACTGAGCAGTGACCAACACTTCTTGATCAATTCACTGGTAAATACTCCCCCATTCAGCAAACAAATATGAGTAGCTCATGTGCACTAGGCACCACACCTGGGAGGGGAAAAGCCCCATTCCAAAAAGGCCTTTGTGCCGAGTTTGGAGGCAGGTGAGGAAATCATCACAGTGTGGCAGAGTTCCTGGGGAGGGTGTCACGGGTCTCAGTGTTACTGTGCAAGTAACCCTAGCCAGGCAGAGAAGGGAGAGCAGCCTGTCCAGCCATAGGGGCATCAGGCCCAAAGCCTGGGCCTGGGGAGGGCATGGAGGGCTGGGGAGGCTGGAGCTCAGGTGAACAGCTGTGCCTGGAGAGACAGGGTGATTGTGAGAAAACTCGTGGGTTAGGGAGAAATGGCTTTCAGATCTTTTTCGGCAGCACAACTTTGCCAACAGTCATCTTGGGCAGAATTCCAAGATTTAAAATAGGTAGAGGCAGAGTTGCTTAGGCACAGCAGTGAGAGGCTGAAGTCCCTGCATGCTCCAGATGGTGTTGTGCCCAGTGTGAAGCAGGGAGTGGCTTGTAGGTTGTACAAAAATGTTAAATTCGTGCACAGCGCCTGTTGGACAAGTTGGTCCTCACAGAACTCCCAGAGGACGTCAAGGCCTCTAAGGTGGTAATCAAGCTACAGCAAGGGGTCTCTGCTATCCAAACAGTCATGAAGGCCAAGGACACAGAGTTGGGGCACATGATGACACCACTGCTGGAAGGGCAGGGCACAGTGAGAGGGGTGCCTGCACCTGTGGTTGGTAGGACTATAAATAAACTGGTACACTATTTCCTGGAAAGCAATCTGGAAAAATGCATCAAAAACTCTAAATAGACCCATCATTTCACCTAAAATCCCATCTGTAGGGGTCTATAAAAAAAAAAGTCTGATTTAGGCACAAAAATGTTACAACATTTGTTAGAACAGAAAAATAAAGAGGAAAACACTAAATGTTGACCTGAACAGGGCATTTACATAAGTTACAATATATTAGAAATTGTATTTTCTAAGAATATTTGGTGACACAGGTAGAACTTACGTCAAGTGAAAAAAACGCAAAATGCATATAACATGGCATAGATTTAAGGTATATGTATATAAATACATGTGCATAGAAAAAGAGGGGAAATCTCCAGTTGCATAGTAATAATGATTGTTTCTGGGTAGCTGGGTTGGCAGGAGCTTCTAGTCTCTTCCTTAACGGTGCCTGTATTTCCTGGAGTTCTGCCATAGATATGTTGCTTCCACAATCACAGGGAGGGTTCAGGTGCTGGCCTAGGGCTGACAACATGCTGTGAGGGAGAGGCAAGCAGGCCCTCCCCGAAAGCCACTAGGGTGCTGTGCCCTTGGACAGTGTCAGTCAAGATGGGGGGGGGCTGCAGGGTGGCCTGTGGGAAGGTGCTAAGGAGGTGGAGAAGCACTGGGGAGGGCAGCAGTGGACAGCACTGTCTGAAGGTAGAAAGGACACTGCCACTAAAGCACACCTGAGGGGCTTTCAGCTTGCTAGTGGCCAAAGATGGTGGGCCTAAGGAGAAGAAGCTCTGGGACTGACTCTGAGGTGATGGAGCTCCCTAGGATAAGGTTGCAAGAGATGGTGGAGGCATAACGGGGCTCCCAGACCAAAGCCTTGGCTTGGTATTCAAGGTCAATGTGGCTAAAAGGTTCTGATGCCCTGTAAAGAGAACTTGCCTTTGGTGGTTATGGTCAGGCTTTCAGAATGTTTCACTCCCAACTGGATTGAGGCCCCCAGTGATGGAAAGGTCCAAAATGGTTTTAGAACGCTGAGAGAAAGTGACTGTCGAAAATCTATCTCCACTTTGTGATCTTACTACTCCTCACCCTGAGAATGTCCTACCTCCCTAAGAATTAGGGCTTGGAAGTGCCCTATAGGTTCTCCATGCACTGATGACTCCATCACATCAGCTGAGATGGCTCTGGTCCCCAGAAAGGGAAAACTGTGGTGGAATCACAAAAGGCCCCAGAAGTGCTCCAAAGCAACCTAAGATAAAGACACAGTGTAGCCAGGCTGGTTACGACTGTGGTTAGGACTGGTTGGGACACATTCCTGTGCTTCAGGAGAGACAGAAAGGAGTGAGGAGGTTCCAGAGAATGGCTAGAAGATGACAAAGGGATCCTGTCTGGCTCCAAGACAGGACAGGCAAAGGGTATAAAGGAAAGGGCTATAAAATAACTGACCTGCTCTCCCCTAAGAAGATCAAGGTCAGAGAAAAGAAGTCTGAGCTAGATGAAGGAGTCCAACGAGACATAACAACCAAATGCAGTGTAGGAACCCTGACTGGATCCTAGATTTTATTTTATTTTAAAAGATTTTATTTATTGGGGCACCTGGGTGGCTCAGGGGGTTAAGCCATTGCCTTCGGCTTGGGTCGTGGTCTCAGGGTCCTGGGATTGAACCCTGAATCCAGCTCTCTGCTCAGCAGGGAGCCTGCATCCCCCACCGCCCCGCCTTCTGTTTTTCTGCCTACTTGTGATCTATCTCTCTTACTGTCAAATAAATAAATAAAAATTTCTTTAAGATTTTATTTATTTGTTTGACAGAGAGATCACAAGTAGGCAGAGAGGCAGGCAAAGAGAGAGATCCAGGTGCCTCTGGATCCTAGATTTTAAAAAGCTATCAGGGGCGCCTGGGTGGCTCAGTGGGTTAAAGCCTCTGCCTTCAGCTCGGGTCATGATCCCAGGTCCTGGGATCGAGCCCCACATCGGGCTCTCTGCTCAGCTGGAGGCCTGCTTCCTCCTTTCCCTCTGCCTGCTTGTGATCTCTGTCAAATAAATAAATTAAAAAAAAAATAAAGTTTAAAAAGCTATCAAAGAAGTTGTGGAGAAATCTGACTCAGACTGGAGGTATGATGTAAGAAGGAGTGAGTTTTCCCTGATGTAACAGTGGTGCCGAGCAGGGCGGAGACACTTCCTACCCAACCATTTAGGAGACCTAGCTCCAGTGCCCAGGGCTGAAGTGTTGTGACTCTCTCTACAACTCCCCTTCAAATACCTCAGGAAACACCTGCGGGGTATGCACACACGGAATTAAGCAGATATGGCAAAAACAGTAACTGTTTTACCTAGGAGGCTGGTATATGGATGTCCATTATTCAGTTCTTCCAATTGCTCTGTATATTTTTCAATCTCATAATAAAAAGTTGGAAAATATATCTAACCATAAGGTAAGCCTCAGAACTGGAAAGAAAACAATGGAGTACGTGCGGTAGAAGGTACTACTTTATAGTGGGGGCCAAAACTACATACCTCCAGTAGGGAACAGACCCAAAAATGTCAGAATTGTCAAGAAGGGCTGAAATCCAGTTTTTTCAACAGTGGGTTACGTGATCAGAAATTTAGATATGTAAAAAACATTACCAGTTCGCTTAAAATAACCTAAGCAATACATACTCATAGAAAAGAAATTCCAGCCAAGTATATAGAGGAAAAAATGAACACTTTCCACCTGCCTCCCATTTCCAGTGTTAAGAGTTGGCTGCATCTCCTTCCAGATCTTTTCTGTGAATAAACTCCATATGGTGAAAGAGACAATAGCAAAGGTTTACTGAGAGCTAACCAAGTGCTGGGCCCAACTCTCTGTGCTTTCTGCACATTATCTCAGCATCTCATCTAATTTCCACAGCAACCTTATGCAGCGGGTGTAACTACTGTCCTCAGCTCAGAGAGAACAGAGAGGGTGGGAGGTGGGATTCCCACTAGCATGGCCAGCACAGCTTCCGAGAAACCCAGAACAGACAGTGGGAGCACAGCAGCTGTGCA
>RCUC01044807.1:0-10640 GCA_003697995.1 Taxidea taxus jeffersonii | reverse complement strand
ACGGCCACAGTAGGATTCTGGCTCAGTCAACACTCTCCTACCTAACGACGGCCACATTCCTCATCACATGAAAGTTAAACAGACTATGGTTCCTGAAATTTTATTTTGTTGTGACCAACATTAGCTGCTGAGTTTTTTCGTTGTTATTTGGTCGGTCAGTCAGTTGGTCACATTTGGTATCTGGGTGGTTTTACTGCTGGTTGGTCTGTTTCTACCTTTAGCCGCGGCATAAATCTAACGGGGACTTCAATTTGATTTAATGTTTCCCAGTTTTGCAGTGTTCGTTGATTTAGTTCATTGCCTGAAGTTGGAAATGAGTCTCTAATAATTCCTAGTGTTCCAGTCCAACACTAGCTTTCCTTAAAAGACATTCAGTATTACCTTGTACTAATCTATGATATCTTAGAAACAATTTTTATTTTTTTTAAGATTTTATTTATTTATTTGACAGGCAGAGATCACAAGTAGGCAGAGAGGCAGGCAGAGAGAGAGGAGGAAGTAGGTTCCCCGCTGAGCAGAGAGCCCGATGCAGGGCTCAAGCCCTGAACCCTGGGACCATGACCTGAGCCGAAGGCAGAGGCTTTAACCCACTGAGCCACCCAGGTGCCCCAAGAAGCAATTTTTAAAACATCATACAGAGATCATACTCAATGTGTTTTTCAATAAAAATGTCACATTTCTTTAATGTTTTGGAGTGTCTGCTATTATCGGATAAAATCAAGTAAGCATCTTATATGACCTGTCGGCATGCGTTTAACTTTTATTATAAGTCAGTAGGTGAGTAATATAACCTAAAACCAGAGCTAGTGACCCTGCAAGAACATAGCGACATTCCTCCCTGTGGGCTAACGCACACTGAAATGCTTGGTTTCAAACTCCGTGCGTGATTACAAGCACCTAACATCAAAACCCTGCAAATTACCTCTGGGCGTTCCGACTCAGACCAGTGGTGAAGTGGTTAGCACCACACACCAGCTGTATGCTACTGAACAGAGAGTGGGATAGCATGCCCCATATGCTGGAAGAGCACAAGAGCTATTCCTACAGCATAAAGTACGGGAATCTGTGTTATGAGAGAATTATGTGGTTTAAAAAAAATTACTTATTTACTTATTTATTTGTTTTTTGAGAGACAGTTGGGGGAGGGTCAGGGAGAGAGGGAGATAGAGAATCTTAAGCAGACTCTGAGCTGAGCACAGGCCAGGTGCAGGGCTCAAACCCAGGACCCTGAGATCATGACCTGAGCTGAAATCAAGAGTTGGACACCTAACTGACTGAGCCACCCAGACACCCCCTCATTATGTGACGCTTTTACTGTGGGAAGTTAACATGCTGACTAGCTTTCCAGAAAACAAACTGTGCAAGGATCCTTGCACAAACGATTGTTCTCACAAGGAAAGGTGATTTAAATTCTATCCCTGTATACTGTAAGGAAATTTTGGTCTTTAACAACGTCACGGTTCCCTATCTGTAATAACCTTTATATGTAAATTTTCAACAAAATGTTGTGCCCTGGGGGTAAGAGTTAAGGATTTATATATTAATTTATGCTATAGTATTTTTTCATTTTTATTTATTTTTTAATTACTTTTTAGTGTTCCAGAATTCACTGTTTATTTAATAACTCTGAAAAACCTTCTGCTCCTGCTCCCTGTGCCCTATGGTATTCTCCATCAAACTATCTCGAGTTGGAACTGTAGGAATCTGTACAAGGAAACCAGACATGTGAAAATGGGAATTAGGAATTACTGCTCCTGTAAACTGAATTATTTCTCACAGGTTAACACCTCACATATTATCCCCCTCATTTCTAGCAATTCTTGCCTCTTGCTGACCTCCTCGAAATGCAACATCATTCATCCTTCTTCACAAAGAATCTCTAGATCCTTTTCACTTGACTTTGAACACTGTACAGCATACACTACACTACATACCATATAAATATGAATATATACCCGCAGGTAGCATATATACACCAGCGTATACTTCTAATAGTGTACATATGCTCTATGTATACAAACACAAAAATGATGTGCACTGTTATTGATCCATTCGAATGAAAGTCTGTATTTGTGGGCAGTACACATAGCAAATCACTCATTTGCTGGGGTTCTTTGAACACCGTGGCTCTTGGAAAGATGCATTAGCTGCCTAAAAGTCAAATCGTCCAGCAGCTGGGTGGCGCCCCGGAAAGTCAGGCAGCCCGGTTTTAGGGTTGGCATTTCCCCCTCCTCCTCGCTGTGTGACAGCAGGGTGGTGCTCCAATGCTCCTGAAGAGGGGGTTTACCCCCTTACCATGAAAGATGCCATGAGATTACCCACCCCCAGGTCTAGGACGTAGCCTCTTAAATGTGCAGGTGGCTTCTCATAAGAATCATAGAGGACTGGAGGAGAGACGACAATCTGTGCCTCCTGGGATGTATTTAATCTAACACCCTTTTCTTTAAAAAATAAATAACCCGAGCTTTATTGAGATATAATTCACATACCATAAAATCCATCAATTTCACATGTATAACTTGGGACGCCTGGGTGGCTCCATTGGCTGAGGTCTGCCTTCAGCTCAGGTCGTGACCCCAGGGTCCTGGGATCGAGCCCCATGTCATGCTCCCTGCTTCTCCCTCTGCCCCAACCCTCACTCATGCAACCTCTTTCTCTCTCTCTCTAATAAATACATAATATCTTAAAAAATAAAAATAAAGTGTCAACTCAATGTCTTTTAGCATATTCACACAGTTGTGGTCCCGCCACCACAATGTTAGAATATTTTTATTACTCTGAAAAAGAAACCCTGCACCTTTTAGCCATTCCTGTCTTAAGCTCCTCCATTTCCCTCAGTCCTAGGCAACCACTCATCTGCTTTCTGCTTTGATGGATTTGCTTACTCTGGACATTTCATGTAAGTGGGACCGTGCAATCCATGGTCTTTGTGTCTGACTTCTTCACTTGGCACGTCTCCAACGTTCACCACGTTGTACATGGACTGATATTCCACTGCTTTTCACAACAGGATACTATTCGTTATAGGGATATATCACATTTTATCTACCCATTCATCAGCTGGTGGGAATTCTGAGTTCCCAGTTTTGGGTTATGATGATTGGAAGATTTTCGTCTTTTTTTTTTTTTTTTTTTTCCTTCTTTCTCCCCTGTACTTGCCACAGCCTGGATGCTGACTTTCCTGAACGGGTCCTCAGTTCTTGAGCAAGAGGAGATAAAAGCTGGTGGAACAACAGGCAGAGAGAAGGGACAGCCTGCCCTTCACCTTTTGGCAAAGATGTGTGTTTACCACAAGTGGACACAGGAGCCTCACCGAGTCCCCCATAGCTAAAGGCACCCCAAGAGCAAGGGGGCCTGGGTTTGGAAGGAGCCATATAAGAAAACATCCCCCTGTCAGGTGCCAGAGAGTGGAGAGACCTCCGAGCAGCACCAGTGAAGAAAAGTTATCTTCCCCAGGATGGACCAATGTCCCTGGGACATCAGAGGCTTGGTGCATCATCACTGTACCCTTTGGGAGAAAAGACTTGATCTTTCCTGCTCACTCCTTCCCAGATGTCCTATTCAAGTGGTTTGGGGGAAGGTCACTTGCTGACCATTGAGATGCCCCTCCAGGGAATGGGACACTTGCTAGCTAACCTACTTTTCTTAATAGCAAGAGCTGAGGCTTTGTCTCACCTGCCTGCTTTTGGTGTCATGACAAATAACTATGCAAAGCAATGTACATCTTTAAAACAGAACATGTAAACACAAAGAATAACATACATGGCAGGTCTTCACCAATGAATATTTCCTCCAAGGCTCCTCCTTCTTCTGTAGAGATATGTGCATGCAAATTTTTATCTAGCTCACCTGATTTTCTCTGAGTTATTTTTAGAGTTCAGAGAAAGGTAAGGAGCCAGGAGTGAGGCACCACTGCTTGGAAAAAGAACTGTTAATTCAATGGATTAATATGAAAATTCATGATTTAAATAAAGGCAGACCCCTGAGAAAGAGAAGCAACTCCTGGATCAAAAGTACCTTCATCCAAATCCTCTAGAATACTGGACATTTCTTTGGGTTAATAAATTTTTCTATTAGGATTAAAAAAGCCTGGAGCACTAATACATTAGTCACTCATTCCTTATGGCAGTTTCTTAAATTAGACAAATGTCTAGTCTCTACCAGCCTGAGTGACCAAGGGTGTTGGGCTGCAGAAGTGTGTGTTTTTTTTTTAAGGATTTTATTTATGTATTTGAGAGAGAGAGAGAGAGAACGAGTGGAGGGAGAGGCAGAGGGAAGCAGAGTCTCAGGGAGCTGGGAGCCTGACCCAGGACTTGATCCCAGGATCCCGAGATCATGATCTGAGCTGAAGCTTAACCCACAAGCCACCCAGGTACCCATGGGCTGCAGAAGCTCAAGCAGCACCTTGAGAACCACTTTCCCATCAACGTCTCCCAAAACGTCCCGATGGTTTACCCCAGAGCCTCTGGATCGCTATGCTCAAGAATAAAAGCTCATACTATAACCAGGTTGAAGGCTTAGGTTTATTCAGAGTGGCTTAAATATCAGTTATTTTGTCTTCTTGTTGAACTTCTACAGGCAGTGACAGAATTTTGGTCACATGGGAGATTTCAACAGCTTGCAGTTACATACATTTTATTTTATCTTGATGTGCTTTAAAAAGCAAAATTACATAAATACTAAGACACCTTAAATCTATTGCCATTTTTAAAAAAGCAAAGGCATATATTAGTATTCATCTAACAAAGGGATATATTTGTATTACCTTAAAACTAAGGAAAGAAGTTTTACTTGTTAGTAATCTTCATAATGAAGATAAATCAATGACTTTAAAAAAAAACGTGATAGAAAAATTATGACATTAAAAGCCACTAGGGTCATCAGTAAAGCTTAATTCATATAGCTACTGTGAGATATCATGTGATATCAAAGTTGTCCTAGCATATAATTCATACCTACTTCCCAGAATAAGAAGGCAAAATGACAAGAGACATATGAAGACGACCTTGGCCTTGCCACCACGTCGTTCAGTTATGCTTATATGTAGAATGGCATCAGTCACAGTGACTCCTTCAACTGAACATCAGGGCAGGTCATCACTAGGGAGCATCCATGGGGTTGCACTGCGAGGCAAGAGAAAACCTGAAGATTTTTTTAATGCCTTAAACAGTATCACAGTGAACTTAAAGAGCCAAGAGTTAGCTGCAGAATAATGAAAATATATTGCTTTTCTGCTGTAATAGTAATGGTCTCAAAAAAAAAAAAATCCTTTTAAGTTTTGGATCCAGAAAGGTGCAGTTTAGCCCCTCCTGCCAATAGATGGGTGTCATGGATAAGACACTGATTTCTCTGAGCCTAGTTTTTTCATCTAATATGAATAACGATGCTTATCTCATAAAAGCATTATTAGGATGAAATTAAAAAGGTATGGGATGTACTCATGTTACTACTAATGATGATGACTACCACTGGCAGTCCTCTCAATGTATGCTAGCAATCTGCATAAATAATTTTACACGAGACCATCCAAACAGAGGATTATTTCTGCTTCTGCTCCCACAGGACACTCTAGGCACCGTTACCAGACAAACTGCAGATCCTGCTATAAACCCCCCCTCTAGGAGGGAAAGTAAGACTGTAGTTGCTGGCTGGGACGCCAAGTACCACCTGGGTGTCCACGGGGTCAAAGGCCATCGGGCCTGGGAGCAGAAACGACATGGCGAACGGGAGAACCAACCTGCCCATCACAAAAATGATGTTCTACCCGAAAACCCAGTCGAGGAACACGGATGGTTCAGAAGCACTGATCAAGACTTGACCCAGTTGGTGGGAACCCCAACACAGACCACCTATTCTCATCAGAGTCCCAGAGACAGAGGATGTTCAGGACATGGTTTGCTTTTCATCACGCCACAGCTCATCTATGCAGCAAGGGCACACAGACGCCAGCTTGCCTTTGTGACGGCTTAAGTAACGGGCATCTCGAGATTCCAAGTGATCAGGAATATAACATGGCTGGATGAATGAAATAATTAATTTGCAGAGAGTGGCCAAATGTTTCCAGCCAATATTTGAGTTCTGGCAGCTTGCCTTGTTCTCCTGGCTTTAGTCTGCTGACTAGCCCACTTTATTCAGGAAGATACTATGAAACCACAGAAGCTCGCCTCTCCAAATTCCCCATCTGAATGCACATATGTTTCGTTTTTCCCTACTCTTGGATGGAGCTAGGAGAAGGGTAAGTGGCAAAAGAGGAAAGAGCAAAAGGATTCCCTGCACTGCCTCCAACAGACCCCTTTAGAAGTCATGGTCACAAAATCCTATCTTTGCTAAAATATCTTAACCCGTTATTAAAACCGTAGATTCTGAACAGATATCTGCCAACTGGAAACTGACTTCACATCATTGGCAGATCACTGTCCACGGAAGACAGACTTCTCTTTCAACATTCCCTTGGCCACAAACTGTTCACGGCGTGAGGACAACAGGGGTGCACAACAAGCCCTGGGATCTGGAAGGTGCGTCAACATAGCTAATCGATGAGTTATTGATCACAGCCGAGTTTTTGATCATGGTATTACCCGAGAATGACTGCCATGCGTTCTTGAACTCCTAATCTTCGGCTGACAATTTTTCTCTATTCTGACTCCTCGGCCTCTCTCTTGGCATTTTCTCATTTTACCTTGTATTGAAGTTGTCTTTGTGTTCATTTTATGTCCCCTGGTAGACTGTGAAGACCCTGGGGGCAGGGACAATAACCCAGCGCTGAAGTGATAGGATAGGACTTACAGCCCAATGGAAAGTAGGAGAATGAGGTAATGAGGTGGTGTTTTCGGCTTCTTTGGTAAGTGCACCAAACACACACACGCGCGTGCGCACGTGCTAAGCTGTACCCAACAGTCTCGCCCTTGCGTGTGGGAAATCTGGACACCCCCACGAGAGCATGGCGGCAGCAGTGGCAGCCATAGGTCGTACGTAGGCTCTACGATGCTTCCCTACTGGGGTTCGCTCACTGGCATGTCCCCATAGGTTGATTACGCCCTGGCCACTGCTGCCCTCAGTAGTTTTCCCTGAAAATAAGATGCTGCAATTCATAGGCAGGACTAAATCAGCACAAACCTGCTCATTCGTTGTGCTTAGTTATGAATCTCTTTAAAATGTACTTGCTGTTGGTTCTCTACACCCGCAAGTACAGAGTGTGGCCCCAGGCGACATTTTACATTCCCACTGCTCAGTTTGGGTGTTAGATCACCATTCAAATGGTAAGGGTTTTTACCTCTCTCTCTGCCTGCCTCTCTGCCTACTTGTGATCTCTCTCTGTCAAATAAATAAATAAAATCTTTTTAAAAAATGGTAAGGGTTTTTAGATGGTCCCTTTTTTCAGCTCAATCCTGCTGCCTACAAATTCTGGTCACTTAAGTTAGTGCTTTTAGTTAACAAATTATGAAAAAAGCCGGAGGGAATCAAAGACTCAGAAGCTAATTGTGAGTTTGAAGAGGCACTGATCGAGGAGGAAAATGAAGGCTAACAAAGAAGGTCCGAATAGAGGCAGACAAGACCTTTCTCCGAAATTTAGAAGAGAAAAAACAAAATGAATGCCACCCCACCATATTAACCTCCTGTTTCCTACACTAACTTGGCAAGGGAGACCCAGAGGTCCCAGTGGCCTGTCCCAACCGCTGGAGCAGGTCTGCGTTTCTAATTACATACATTTCCATGAACTGTCATTTCATGGTTTGCCTGGTTCAACCAGTTTTGGAAGCCAGCTGAGAACCACATCAACCTTTCCATGATGTTCCTTTGTTCTAAACATTAAAATGTCATTATTAAGTCCTTGTAAACAGCACTGTTAACAGCTGCAGGACAGTAGATCCCACAAAAGCACCAGTAACCTCCTTATTAGCCATTATGTAGTTTCTGGGTTTTGTGATTATTATTAATGATTTCATGAGACCATTTCTCAACAGTCTGTTGTTGCTTCTATTATGTAGCTAACAATAAATGAAATTCCTGGGTCAAAAGTGATGAATATTTATAAGCTTACTGAGCCAAATGACTTTTGAAATAGGTTTTATCCACATTACAGTGCAAGGCAGAATTCCCATTCACTGAATCTTAAATGGCATCTGATATGCTCATTTTAAAACTAATTGATTTCTAAACTATGGGACAAACTGGAAGATCATTATTAATATAATCTGTATAACTCTGATAATGATATGTGATCAATTTCCATGTTTGTTAGCCACTTACATTTCCTATATTACACTCATTTTTTTTCTTAATCCTAAAAGATTTGCTGGTTTCTGGAAAAAGTAGTAAAATAAGACGCTGAATTTTATTTAGTTTCACTGTGTACTCCTGCATAAATAATTCACAGAGGAGCTAACGGAACCAGAGTAGAGACACATTTCCTAATTACTTGTAGATTTCTTTCCACATTTCTATATGAGGCATCAGTTATCTATAAAAGTATTGCAAGGGATACATCGTATCATTTGTGTGTCTAGCAGAAACAATTTCCTTCTTCTCTTAATGCAGATCAGAGGTCAGAATATTCTTTCTGAAGAATACAAAATGCATCCAAGTATGATTTGGGAGCTGAGAGAGATTAAAACACATGAAGTCACTTGGACAGTACAAAATTTCTACAGAGTCATAAATACAAGCACAGAAGAAGTAGTGAAAATGGCACTAGTTCAGTCAATTTGATACTAAGGTGCAACATTAAAACATTTAAATATATAAATGTCTGCACTCAGCACTATTTACTGTGGAAAGTCAACAAAATGAAAGGTAAGTCAGTATCACCTACTTATCACTGGTCTCATTCAAGTGTTGTTTCTAGGAGAAACTTGGTGATATTTTTGAGAATTCTTGGTTTTTTGAGAATTTTTATTAAAAGTGTTCATAGTGAGGTGCCTGGGTGCTCAGGTGGTTAAGTGTCTGACTCTTGATTTCAGCTCCAGTCATGATCTCAGGGTCCTGAGACTGAGCCCTACATCGGGCTCCATGCTCAACATGGAGTCTGCTTGTGATTCTCTCTTTCCCTCTTCCTCTGCCCTCCCTCTGCTCACTCTCTCTCTCTCTCTAAATAAATAAAATCTTAAAAAAATTAATAGCATATACATTTAATTTTTGTCTAGCCACACACACACACACAAAGGATACTGTAATTCTTTTTAAAAGATGTTTCCGATTAGGATGCCTAGGTTGGCTTAGTCAGTTGAGCCTCTGCCTTCGGGTCAGGTCATGATCCCAGGGGCTTAGGGTCAAGACCCACATTGGGCTCTGTGCTCCACAGAAAGTCTGATTCTCCCTTTCTCTCTCCCTCTGCCTGTCCCCCTGCTCATGCTTGCACATTCTCTCTCTAATAAATAAATAAAAGCTCCAGGAAAAAAATGTTTTCAATCAATATCTATTTCTACATATGAGAAGTTTGCTTTGGATAAAAGTCACCATTTTCTGTTCTGATGAGCTTTTATATAGTCTGTATAAAATGACCTTAATGGACAGCCTCTGTTGGGCCAATGGTACCTCAACTGTATGAGTCTTACATGAGTCTACACTTTCCCCAATTCCCTGCTTCTCTTCATTCCCTCTCCCCAAACTCCTTCTCATCCTCCCGTCTTTTAACTCGGGTCAAGTGATCAGTACCTTGGGAACGCACGAGGACACGATGACAGTACCACTCTGCTCAATAGCAACAGATTATTCCAAGCTTTTTCCGCCACAACTTTGAAATGGGTAAATAAAGAGGCAGTTGGAAATGGAGTCAACACTTTTTTCAAAAGGGCTGTGTATAATTTGCAAAAAAAGAAAAGTGTAGTTTAAATTTTATCATCAAAGATCTCGTTTGCTCAAACATCTGGCTGCAGAGTTTTTCTGGTCACACACTGGACACTCACCTGCTGATACTGACTGCACGGAGTCCTCAGGGGCCTACGGGGACAGATACACATCTAATGCATTACTCGACTAATGCTGAGAGACGGACTGTATAAGGAAAACTGTGTTATTTACTAGGGCCTGGGGGAACTGAACTCTACTGTGTATTCAAACCAGTATGAATTTACATATGCTTTGTGGAAATTATATTCCAAAAACAATGTCTTTATATTATCTCAGATTTTTAAAGAAGTATGAATATGGAAAACTATGCATTTTCCCATTAGAAAATAGATGCAGAATGAGAATATCCCATTAGTAATAGAAACAAAACCATCGAATAGAATCAGGATAGACACAATCGGTGAGGTATCTGCTCTCTTTATCTCTGGATATTAAAGAATGGAGATTTTGAAATGACTGCTTTTGGTTTTGGGGAGAATTAGTGAAAAAACACTTAAAAATCAATGCAATGTCATTTACAGTGAATTTCTTGAAATTACACAGCATCTGTCATCATCTTATTAATCATTATTCACCTTTCAGATTCATGAAGTATAATAACATTAATACCTGTGATTATAAAACTGGAAGTGTTTGTATATTAGTTTCACCTACTTTACTATAAATCAGATGATTAGTAATCTAGACAACTCTCAGATATTAGTGAATGTACTCCCTCTGTCCATATGATCATTTTATAAATAGGCAACATCTTGCATGCATCACTAGTCCAAGAATGGTTCGCCAATGGC
>RCUC01044806.1:0-12413 GCA_003697995.1 Taxidea taxus jeffersonii | reverse complement strand
GTGTGTGTGTGTGTGTGTGTGTGTGTGTGTGTGTAGAGGAGCTCAGAGTCTGTTCTTCACTTGCTCTGAAAGTATTCGCTAGGAGGAGATACAGAATTTTAAGAAGGAAGGTGTTTTGAACAAGTTCATCTATGTTGAACTTTAGCATCACGGCTACTATCAGATTTGGCAACTGGGCTTTCCATTTGGGAAATGAGGACCTAGGACAATTTACTTATAGGCTGTGCACTTAAAAATAGTTGTTCTGGGGACGCCTGGGTGGCTCAGTGGGTTAAGCCGCTGCCTTCGGCTCGGGTCATGATCCTAGGGTCCTGGGATCGAGACCCGCATCGGGCTCTCTGCTCGGCGGGGAGCCTGCTTCTCCCCTCCCCTCTCTGCCTGCCTCTCTGCCTACTTGTGTGATCTCTGTCTGTCAAATAAATAAATAAAATCTTTAAAAAAAAATAGTTGTTCTGTTTTCTAAGCACATAAGTAATATGTATTTATTGTGGAAAATTTGGAAGAACCAATAAACACAAAGGCAAAGTTAAAATCACCTAAAATCATACTATTAATATTTGTGTGTAAGATATAAAATAAAAACTGCATATGTACCATTGGCAAGGTATATAATATGGTATGATATGTAACATACTATAGAATATTATATGGCATTACATTACTATTGTTCCTATAAAATTGGGAAAATATAGGTATATGCTATATTATGACTTAAGTGGTATGTAACTTCAAACTCTCTCTTTTTTAAAAGATTTTATTTATTGATTTGACAGAGAGAGAGAGCACAAGCAGGGGGAGTATCAGGCAGAGGGAGAAGGAGAAGCAGGCTCCCCTCTGAGCAGGGAGTCTGATGTGGGGTTTGACTCCAGGACCCTGGGACTATGACCTGAGCTTAATCGACTGAGCCACCCAGGTGCCCCCAGACTCTCTCAAATGTGAGTAATATGAGTAAATATTTAATGGAAGAATAAATGAATGAACTTTTACATTAATGGACAAATGAATGAATGGGTTCATTTTCCACTTGGCAGGGAAGGACTTAACAATCCTTCTGAAAATTTTAAGCTAGAAGAAATCTGAGAGATTTAGAGCAGCTTTCTCATAAAGGAATGATATTCCACTTTATCCTGACTCTGTCCCTAAAACACGCAAACACACACATACACATGTGCGTGCACGCACACACACACACACACACACGCACCCATCATTTAAACACTAGCTTTCATTTATCTCACTGTGAACTTGCCTGGGACAGGAAGTTTGGTTCTATAGACTCAACTCTCAAAATACAAATAATGAAACTCTGGTCTCTCAGTTTTTCTCCCTTCAACTTTCTCTCACTCTCTCTCTCTCTCCCTCTCCCTCAACCTCTGTCTCTTACACACACACACACACATACACACACACACACACACACACACACACACACGACTACCATCACCACCTTTCTGCAGCACAAACAAATCACTCATGTGGGAAGCCCTTATGTAATTCCAGAGATTTCAACATTGCTTTTGTTGGGCTGAATACTAGGTGTTATCTCCCTTTTTTTTTTTAATTTTTGGCATCATAATCTTTCTCTTCAGAGAGAAATTATGATTTAACAAATAAAGCTTCAAATAAAAACTTGCCTGGTTCTTTTGAGGTCAACTGCATCTGACTCAAGCAAGTGGTAAATTGCTTTGAGATGTCAGTTCTATTCCTCTGCCTTCCAGATATTGCACAAAGATGAAAAATGGGGGGAAAAGCCAAAAATATGGGATATTTAAATCAAATCTCATTTCCTTCTCCTCCAGTTTTGTTTAGAGGTTAAGAGCAGGGTTCTGACGTCAGAGACCTGACCTGAATCCCGACTTTGCCACAATCAGCCACATGAACTTGAACACTTACCCTGCTTCTTAACATTCCAGTTTCCTTATTAATAAAATGGCATAATTGGAGTCTTTTTTTATAAAATTATTTTTAGGATTATTCAACATACAGGATTGCAAGTATTTAGAACAGGGACTTGTGAATACTGAGTGTTAAATACTAAGTGATTGTAATTCTACTATTATTAATTGGCCTTTTCTTAATGTCAGTATTATTGGGCTAGCACTGAACTTGAAACTAAAAAATTATAGAATGAGCTACAAAACTCACTCTAAATTTCCTCCTGAAATACTAATTTAATTTCTTCTTATGAATGTAAAATAAATGCAAACATATGTAAAACTCACGAGGGGTTGGTGGGAAGCATTCAGACAATCTCCTGCTTATAAAAGGAATCTAATCTGGTAAAAATAAATGAGTCTGCAATCAGACTTCCCTAGGATTTCTAACTACAGCATGTCATGCTCCATAATGCTGTTTTGTTTCTCGGTTTCAGTACAATGCCCAGATGATAAATTAATGGCCTTCGGAGGCAAATTACCCAATGCAGCCAATAGTGCTCCAGAGAGTGGCTGTAAGAGAAAACCCATTCTGTTGAAGATTCAGTTACAAAGGAGAACGTCAAAGCTGATGAAGTATGATCCTGTCATGGGATTCGGGCTTAGCACCATGAAACTGATCATCCGTGAGTCACTATTTGGCTCAAGCTTGGGAGCCTCAGGGAGTACCAACAGGTCTCACAAGTGTTCTGGGCTGCTGTGTGCGCTGCCCAAACAGCACGAATCCTGAGACTGGGGCGAGAGAGCCCAAAAGGGCTAGCATTTCAGGGCTTCCTTCTTTCTGGCATGGTCAGTGTCAGAGCTTGGGAGAACACTGTTTTAGCCAATATTTAGTGCTCGGCGAGATGGGGTGAGGAGGCAGGACAACAGAGTAGTTTCTCCAGAGAGCTGACTAGCCACTCCTGAGGGAGACACGGGATCAGGCTTGGGGGCAAGAGGAATCCCCCAGGTCTCCTGAATGTTGACAGGGATGTGGAATGGACCACAGAGTCTGAAGGAAGAGACTACAGCCAGATCCCACAGTGTGTTCATCACAGGCGCACATTCCATGGCCTCCTGAAGGTCCGTGACATCCCTCTGAGCCATTTGAGGCCAATGAAAGCATGCTTGCCCTGCAGACTCAGCTGAAATTAGACTGACCGTGACAGCACATTTGCCTTGCTCGTTTTCTTCTTTATAAATGTGTCTGCTATCCCCTGGCCACCTTGGTCCACTCTCTCCAGCCTGCCAGAAATGGCATTCTTTGTCACAGGGACTCTCAAATGTACCTTTGTCAGTGTGACTCTACCCATAGTGGTCATGATGGAATCCCCTGGCTTCTGTTCCTTTTATATCATAGTTGGTTTATTTGTGAATGGGATGAGTTCATTGCTTGAACTGGAGGACCATTTCTTTATGGACATTCATGTAGCACTCTTGCAGCTGTGTTTAATTCTCCACTAGAAAATATCAGATGGCTCATGCCTTGAAGAAGGATAGCCTGTCAGTCAGATAGAGATCTGGTGAACTTGACACGAGAGCCACTGATTTCCACCAGGGCTTTCTTTTCTTTCCTTTTTTTAAAATTGTATATAATTTTTTATTTTTTTATAAACATATAATGTAACCCCACCACTCTCTCCCAACACCCCTCCCCCCTCCCCCCTCAGTTTGTTTTATGACATTAAGAGTCTCTTTTGGTTTTTCTCCCTCCCGATCCCATCTTGTTTCATTTATTCTTTTCCTACCCCCTTAACCCCACCCCCCCAGTTGCATCTCCACTTCCTCATATCAGGGAGATCATATGATAGTTGTCTTTCTCCGATTGACTTATTTCGCTAAGCATGATACCCTCTAGTTCCATCCACGTCGTCGCAAATGGCAAGATTTCATTTCTTTTGATGGCTGCATAGTATTCCATTGTATATATATACCACTTCTTCTTGATCCATTCATCTGTTGATGTACATCTAGGTTCTTTCCATAACTTGGCTATTGTGGACATTGCTGCTATAAACATTTGGGTGCACGTGCCCCTTCAGATCACTACGTTTGTATCTTTAGGGTAAATACCCAGTAGTGTGATTGCTGTGTTGCAGGGTAGCTCTATTTTCAACTTTTTGAGGAACCTCCATGCTGTTTTCCAGAGTGGTTGCACCACCAGCAGTGTAGGAGGGTTCCGCTTTCTCCGCATCCTCGCCAGCATCTTCCACCAGGGCTTTCTAATATACCTTTACAAGTAAGCCCCTTAACTTCTCTGGATCACAGTTTGTAGAGGGAGTTGATCTGTGTCCCAATTGTCCCTTTAAGTTCAAGTTTTAATCACTGTTCAATATTTTATATGTATGTATATTGCATATCAAGAAATACACATATTGATATATATCAACCATGAAATTTATAAATATTTCTTGATTGTCTTGAGGAATAAAGAGATACAGATGTAATATCCTCTAAGTATGATGCCTAGTGCCTAAGAGTCACTCAATATATACACAATGAATGCATTATTATTTTTACACGCATAGGCATGCATATTGTTCAAGCCAACCCTGACTTTTAAACCCTTAGTGGAGCTCAGTTCCTGATATGAATATGATAACTGAAGGGACAGCTGCTTCCCTTGATCATGTGTGATATCTGGTTTTGTGCTGGGTATTTTGGAGCCTTCCCTTCTGGTCCCACAGAAATGTTGGAACCTTGGGACCGGGTCTTTGAGGCAGTTCATGCCTGTCTACTCAGCACAGAAGGGTGAGAGGCCCTCTTCCTGGAGGGCAACCTTGGGAGTGGGTAAGTTCCCGGCAATCTGACTTGCTCCTTGGAATGAGTCTTCCTATGGGAAAATGTGTTACATAGTATTTGGTTTCTCGGAGCAGTCCACAAAAGAATCTTGTATGAGTCAGGGAGGAAACACATGGCACATTCATATTGGGTAATCTGAGAGGGTTTAGTAAGGGGATTGTTTACAAAGATGTGGGAAGGTGTAGAGAAATCACAAAGGATAGTGTAACAGCCTGGAGAACTGCAATGGGAAGCTTGAGGTGTCATGGCAGGAACAGTTATCAAAACTTGGAGACAGAGGGCTTAGTGGGAAGAGCCACCAGCCCGGCCCCCGCAGCAGAGAGACACAACCAGCTTGTGTTACTTGGGCAGGGAGCCAGGGAAGTTGACATTCCCTTCTCTTTTTTTTTTTTTTTTTAAGATTTTATTTATTTATTTGATAGACAGAGATGACAAGTAGGCAGAGAGGCAGCGAGAGAGAGGAGGAAGAAGGCTGTCCGCAGAACAGAGAGCCCGATGCGGGGCTTAATCCCACGACCCTGGGATCATGACCCGAGCCAAAGGCAGTGGCTTTAACCCGCTGAGCCATCCGGGTGCCCCGACATCCCCTTCTCAATGGTGAACCCATCCAGAAGCCAAAGAACCAGGGGACCAGTCAGTACTGATAATTCAGATTTGCCTTTTGGGGCAGAGCAGGGTGGAAGCTGGTAGAGGGAAGATCCCCAGTCATAACATGGTTTTCTTTTTTTTTTTTTTAAGATTTATTAATTTATTTGATAGACAGAGATCATAAGTAGGCAGAGAGGCAGAGAGAGAGAGGAGGAAGCAGGCTGTCCACGGAGCAGAGAGCCCGATGCGGGGCTCGATCTCATGACCCTGGGATCATGACTGGAGCCAAAGGCAGTGGCTTTAACTCACTGAGCCACCCAGGCGCCCCCATAACATGGTTTTCTAAAAGGTCTCTAGAACCCAACCATCATTGTTCCTGAGGGAAATCTGCAAGCCACAGTTGTGGTATAAAATTGTCTAGTAGCCACATTTTAAAAATGTTTAAAAAAGGCAATTAATTTTAATAACATTCTGTCTAACTTTATAAAAGTACTGCATTCTAACATACAATCAGTATGAAATTTACTAAGGTGTTTTCCATTTTTCAAAACAAAGTCTTAAGAATTGGATGTGTATTTAGTACTTACAGCCTATCTTAATTCAATCAGTCACATTTTAAGCGCTGCATAATCCTGGATGGCCGGGAGCTACCATATTGGACAATACAGGCCTAATATATTTTAAATGCTTCCTAAATGTCAAATATTACTAGAAAGAGCAGGAATTGAGAAGCATGCTTCGCCCCGGCTTTGAGGAGGGAAGTGATGGAAGATGTGGAGGCTTGTATCAAATAAAGATCTCATGGTCTTCTCTGCCAGTTTCCCACCTGTGCCTTGACATGCCATCTGAGTTCCCATCTCCCGGGACTCATCTAGCACTGTCATCCCTGTTCCTGCTACACCCACACCTCCCCACCCAGGGGACCACTTCGTCCAAGCTTTGGCTTGCGTCACATCCAGAATTCCTAACCTGCCAAGTTTCTCCCAAGAAGGTGTCTGGTTTCAAGATCTGGGCTGTGCTTTCAAATGACAGTGCAGCATTTTGGGAGTGACATCATGGCACAAGTGATGGTATTCACTCCAGTGTTGATATCAGAGAATGGCAGGAGCTCAGAGGCCTGGATTGTTGGCTGCTCAGCGAAGGCTACTGGGGGAAAGCCCCACCTCTCAGCTAAGTTTTTCCACTAAAGATATAATTAAACCACTGCTGTGTCAATATTTCTAGCATGCCACCAACCTCTTAAACTTGGATGGAAACATTCCCAGGTCTCCAAGCATGGATTCATGGGAAATGGGGTCCTGAGGTTCTGGGACAGACGCTGGGATCGACAGGTCATTTGGGAAGGGTCTTCTGGTTGCTCCGTGGTTTCTGATGGTGTGAGCCCAATGGGCACAGGCTCCATACACAACTGTCTTGCAGACCAGGAATAAGGGCAGGCCCTGCTTCAAAGGCCTCCTTCAGAATGACTTCATGGCCTTCTTCTCCTTCACCAGCTTCTCTCTTCCTCTCAGGAAAGAATGTTCCATGCCCCGGCTGGGGCTGCCACCCTAGAATCATGATTCTTAGCTCCTTCTGTTGCTCCAGCAGCTCTTTATAGCAACTTTGTAACAATACGCCTGTCATTTCTCATCCCTCTACAGGCTACAGGGGAGGTGGCACCACTATCCTCCTTGAAATGGTAGAAGAAACAGGAATTGAGAGGGTAAGTAACTTGGTCAAGGTCACTGAGCGCCAGACCTGGGATCTGACTTGACTGTGACACTTTCCAAAGTAATAGGAATAATAATAGAAATAATAGCGACCCTACGTAGTAAGCACCCAATAAAAGGAAGCCATTATGGTTATACAAATAAGATAAGTGTGTAACTGGCATGTTGGCAACTCTCTCTTCCTGTTACTGGGCCAGAAATGCTATCATTTTATGGACTGGCTTTGCATGTTAGTAGGTAAAAGCAGATCCCCAAGGAAGCAAAGTCTCCTTCAGGTGCTATTAATTCTTGAGTGATGGAGAGCAGAGTCTTGAGGAGATGAGACAGAGGAGAGGCTTGAGTTAGCAGAGAAAAGGTGGAAGGGAAAGGGGAATGGCCTGCCGGGTAGGAATGGCTCAGGGATTGATTTCTTCCCTTTCATCTTGCACATGGCCCACAGAGGCAGAGACGACGTCCTTTCACTGCAAAGTCCATGTGTCCTCCTGTACTCTCCAGATGCCTGGATTTTCTCACCCTCTGCCCTCTGCCACATCTCCATTGATGGGACTATTGTCTGTCTAACTGAGCAGACCTAAACCCAGAAATCTTCTGTAACTCCTCTCCTTACCTTACCTTCCATATGCAATCTATCACCAAGTCCTTTCAAGAGGAGCTCCAAAATCTGTATCTTGACTTTTTCCATGTCTTCTTAACCTTCACAGCTACTGCCCTAGTCCCATAAACCACCTTCTCTCAGCTGGACTGGACTTTTTGTCTGGTGCACCTGCTTCCAGCCTTATTTCTCCCTTCATTCTTTATAAATAATGTTCTCAAAGTCCATCCATGGTTTGCAAATGGCAGGATTTCCTTCTTTCCTGTGGCTGAATAATATTCTGCTGTATATGCATGCCCCATCTTTATCCATTCATCCAGTGATGGACACTTAGAGGTTGCCACCTCTTGGTTATTGTGAATGAAGTTGCAATGAACATGGACATCTATCTTTTTGACATCCTGTTTTCATCTCCTTTGGAGATATCAAGAAATGGGATATCTGGATCTTATCATAGTTCCATTTTTAATCTATTGATAGAATGTGAATTTATTCAGTCACAATGGACAATAGTATGGATGTGCACCCAACCTTTATATATAGAAACCTGAACACTTTGACCTTGGGTTTACTTTTCCCTTCTCTTAGTCCTTTGATACTTAACCTCTCTAAATCAATTTTTTTCCTCACCAGTGAAATAGGAATAACAATAGTGTTGTTCTGCTGTGGCTCTTGAGATTGAGAAGGACAAAGCATTGTTGCAGTTCTCACTGAACTGTGCCTACAAACTGGTTTAACTAGGGTTAGTTTTGATTCACCTAACTGTTTTTTACACTCTTGGTGAGTTCCCATTTTTCTTCTCTTCTTCTCAGAACACTGGTTGTCAGCTACTGTGCTCCTTCTGGGGTCCAGACGGTGGAGTAAGTGGCCTTCCCCATGGCCCATCTGGGGTGGGGGAGCATCAGTAAGACAGTAGGAAACTTCCGTACCACCTAGCTGATCTCCTCCTCACAGCTGTCTTGCCTGGTGTGGCTAAATGATTTGATTTCCTATTCTGTCTTGAGTTGCACATCAAGGCCCTTCTGGTATGACAAGGCCTTAGGCACAGGGTTAACAAGAAGAGAGAGGGGAAAGAAGTGAAGAAAATATAGATAAAACCACATATAAGTCAGTATGCATAAAGATCTAGAAGGATCCAGACCAAGAGATTAATAGTAATCATCTTTGGGTGGTGGAAATATGGTTACTTGAATTTTTTCTTTAAGCATTTGTAAGAAAAAATATACATTTTTGGAGTAAAGAAACTCTGTACTCGTTTTCAAGAGAATGAAAGAGGGTAGAGACAGAGGGGTGACCCCCTAGTGGGTAGTTGCTCTTGAGTACAAAGGACCCTAATGAATAAGACATGATTGCTAAGTCCCTATGGGCCAGATCTGTGAGGAGGCCCCAACACACACCAATAAAATACATGACAAAATGTCAACGGAAGTATCACCTTAAGTGAACGAAAAGAAGCAAACATGCTTTTACCTTTAAAACAGCTTTGTTGTTCCATGAACATAAGCATATCGCCACCAGGGACAGTGCGAGAAGCAGCTGGCATATGGGCAGGTCTGTACCACCATTTTGCAAACAGACACACCTAAGTTTGGAAGTTCCGTATTCACCCAAGGGAAACGACATCAGGCAAATCTCATGGCAAACTGATGCTTCTCTACCCTTGGGTCACAGTCTATTATTCATTACTTGGGTTTGGTTTCAAAGTGTTTTTTGAACGACCTGCTAGTTCTGCCTTCTATGCACCATCCACACGACCACTGCCCATTTCCACAGGACACTCAGGAACAATAGTGGTGCTTGTGTCTCCTTTGTTCTTTCCACAGAAGACATTGCAGAGCCTGGACCTTGTATCTCCTCTCTTCCATCTGCTTTTGTCAAATGTCAATATAGAGCAAGAGGAGATTTATCTCTGATAGATCCTTCCACCATGCCTCTGTGTTTGTTCCTAGAAAGGTATCCCATGCACCTCCCTGTAAGTCTCCTGTCAGCCATGGCTCTCCATTCGTCCTTCTGTCTTGGCAATAAGAGAAGGCAGCCAGGGGAACCTGTCAGTTTGCTCATCTATTTTTCAGCACTACTTATTATTATTGCTGGTGGGCAAAAGGCAAGATCAATGACTGACAGTAGATGTAGAAACATATTTTTAAAAACTTAATGTTCCACATTACAAATTATCTTTGGAAGTTGCAACATCACGACATCATTGTCATGACAATCTGAAGTATTCCCATTAACAACTACAACAAAAGCAAAGAGTAAAACTAAGCATTTGTGTTCTCTAAGAATAGAATAAACTATTGCTTCTCTCCCTGTGTTCTGCTCCTTCTTGTTAACCCTACAGTGAGAGCCCTGAGTGTATGATTCACTCTCTCCTCTGGATGATGTCGTCCCAGATTAGCAGAAAGTCCCCTCTTCTTATTTATTTATTTTTTTCTCTTCAGGTTCTTGGGATGCCTCTTCCTCTTCCCAAGAATGTTCTCTGCACATTCAAGGTGCAGTGATTTCAGGTCAACTTGGTTGTTCCCATTTTCAGTTTAGGAGGCACCCGTGCTAGGTGCTACATCAGATACTGAGTAGAAAGCGTGACATGCAGACAGGAGTGAGGGGACTGTCTGATCCTTGGAAGGTCTTTCTAATTAGGTAAGTAATACACACGAGCTGTAAAACAATACAAGAAGCACATAAATAGATAAGAGAATAAACCAATAAATAAAGGTAAATATACCAAAGAAAGAGAAAACATACAACTTCCAACTAGTGATACAGCTCCTATTAAATTTTTTGGTGGCTGTTTTGAAAGGTCCTTATTGTAATGCTTAGGACATGGATCCAAGTTTCCTGGATTTGAATCCTACTTCTACTGCTTATCAGCTTGTGACCCTGGTCCAGTTCCTTGACTCAGTGTTCTTATCTATAAAGTAGAGATAATGCCAGGGCCTCTATCCTGGGGCTATCATGATAAGAAATGAATTAGTATTTGGAGAGTACATGTAACAGTAGTGGTCTTGTAATAAGTACTACTTTAGTGCTTGTCAAGGAAGTAATCAATGAATTAATAAACATATCCAGAAAGGCTCCGTGTACATGAATGGAGTCCCACCAGTCCTGAGGCTCTGTGCTCTGCTTTTCAGTGCCTGCCAGCGGTCTTCAGCTCTCCTGCCAGATCAAATTAGCTGCATTAGCTTTTGAGGGACAGTGAATTGTTTTCGTTCATAACTTCAGTGTTTCCTCCTTTGTGCTATGATACACACTGGTGCAGCGGTCCTCCAGATACAAATGTCTTTTCATAATTTTCTGACTATACCCTTATGGGCAGTCCCAGAAGTGGAATTGCTGAACTTGAAATTTTATGTTTTGTTGCATAATGTCTAATTGCTTTCTGCAAAAATCACATAGTGTACATTCCCAGAAACAACGCTGGAACGTACCTGTTTTCTGCTTCTTCCCCACTGTAGATATTGTTAATCGTTTAAAAATTTCATTGTGTTCCATAGGAACACCATCAGCATTGTGTTCTGCACTACAGTTGATATCCTTCTCATTGATTACTTTGTATTTTGCCTTCTATGACTTGTGTATTCACATGTGCACTTTTTTCTGTTAGGGTGCATGTCAGCTGAAGTCCTGAGTTGCAAACAATAGAAACCAAGTTAAGCAGATGGAGAATTGATTTTTTTAGGGTATCAGGTGGCTCATGTAACTGACAGGAAGGCTGAAAAATGAGGCTCTGAAAATAAGCGAGAACAAAGGGAGGACAGGATACAGAAACCACAACCTAGGTCATGGGGGAGAGTAGTGGCAGACTGGACTGTCATCAGAGGACACATTGCCTCCCTCGATGCACTGCTTCCAAGGTCACCGGACTCGCAAACTGCCCAGTCAAGGAAAAGGCAAAAACCCAATGTGGGATACCTGTCTTCTCCTCATTGTGCCTTATGCATTTGGGATATTAATCCTTTGCTTGTCTTTTGTTTTGGAAATACTTTTCCTTCAATTTGTATTTACCTTTTAACTTTGTTCAGTGTTTTTGGCCACACCGAAATTTTAAATTTTCTTTGGAAAATTGTAAATATTTTCAGGTGTTCACGTTCTCATGGCAGTCTCCTAAATTCTTCCTGTACAACTCCAGAGTCCTCCGTAGCATCAGATTGGGGATATCTGTGGGAGAATGTTGAAGCGATGGCCCCCGATTTACTCATGTCTCATTGTGTCCATACTCTTGGCTAGCGCCGTCCCAGATCAATCAGAACTTGCTCGTATGAGTTGCTTCAGCCCATATAGGACAATTCAAACACAATCGACGCGTGATGCAAGCAGAGGTTTGACAAGTGCTCGCACACTGGGGTCTGTCCTCTTGCAGCTCTGCAACCAGGACAGCACAGAAGGGAATGACCTGGGCTAGCTTCCAGGGTGATATGAAACCCCTCTCGTGCCAGCTGAGGTCATCTAAGGCAGCCCAAACCAGAGCCACTCAGCCCACCCATGGAATTGTGAAGAATTACCAATGTGTTTTGTGTTGGTCTCAGCCTATTAATAGTGATGTTATGGGCACTCACCTGGGCCTGTGGTGAACCCCCACAGAAATTCTCCTTTTCAGGGCCAGTGTTGAAGCTGGACTGGCCCTTGTGGTTCTTACTACGATTGCAAGAGACACCTCAGCAGCAACCAGCAAGAATTTTGTAAAGCAAAAAAAACAAAAAACAAAAAACAACAACAACAAAAAAACCAGAACCAAGTTTTATTACACACGGGGTCATAGAGAGGACATGACATGACTGGGGCCATACAACGAGGTTGTAGGTAAACAGC
>RCUC01044805.1:0-20701 GCA_003697995.1 Taxidea taxus jeffersonii | reverse complement strand
CACCCGTCCGACATGCTGCATCATCGCCGTGGTTGGTCCCAGACTCTGCCCTCAACGGTGTTCATTTTCATTGCTTTGTTCTTACAGATTCATCCTTGCCTTCAACATGGCAGGCTTTTCTCCATTAACCGATTCTTTTTTTTTTTTTTAATTTTTTTAAATTTATTTATTTGACAGAGATCACAAGTAGGCAGAGAGGCAGGCAGAGAGAGAGGGGGAAGCAGGCTCCCCGCCGAGCAGAGAGCCCGATGTGGGGCTCGATCCCAGGACCCCGAGATCATGACCCGAGCCGAAGGCAGAGGCTCTAACCCACTGAGCCACCCAGGTGCCGCCATTAACCGATTCCTGATGGCATGTGTGTGCTGCACCTAAGCACATCTGGAAAACTGCACATAAATCACAGTATCAGAAAAACCCAATGACAGGGTAGCAAGAATAAAGGAAATGTGTACGGTGCACATTTTCCTTTCTCTCTCGTTCCTGTGTGAGTTTCCAGTAAAACTGCATTTGTAGCAAAGTAGTCCGTTTTGTGCAAAAAGCGGTTTTTGCAACCTTGGCCCAGGGGTGTAAAAACTACAGAGTAGGGGATGGAGAAACACAGGGGAGGTCACCCGGGTAGGACCAAGGCACGTCTGGTGATCCCAACCAACATTCCGCTGTAATATTTAGTTGGAAATGCATTGTCCTGAATATTGATTCTGGTTCTCTAAATTAATTTAGCTCATAAATCATTAACCTCTGGATTTTATAAACTCCCTAGGAACATTACCGTTTTTACAAAGCCCGAAGCTTAATTTCACATTCCCGGTCTTGGACGGATATTATTTTACCTTGAATCTACATCTCAAGTTAAAATGAATCGATTTTAATGCTGTTTGATAAGTCCTTTCCATAAACCAAATAACATCATAAATTATCCAGGAAATCACGTCCCAATTAATTCGAACGGGATGAACCAAACACGTGGGCGCATTCTCATCCTGCGGCTGTGAGCCCCGCCCCCGTGCGGGCGGAGGAAGGGTTGTTGACCCAGGACTGCTAACCTGTGTGATCGTTTGGTGACACCCCTGTAACTCCCAGAAGTGTTGCGTGTGGGTTCATGAGTTTACGGGGAGGCGTTTTCCTCATGTGTCGTTTACAGGCGAGCAAGTGAGGTTTTGAGAGGGGAAGTGGCCGTGCGTGATCGCCCGCTGGCCCACACGCCGCCCCTCCCCGCGGAGCCCGAGGGGAATCTGGACTGTTGCCTTAGCTCGGGCGGGAGGCGGCTCCTGTCCAGCTGCACGCCGTCTACACAAGCCCGGGTGAGGGTGTGTTTCCCGCTCCTGGGTTCTCAGACTCCGCCAAGCCCCATGTTCTCGCGTGTGCCCCGTTTACCAGACACCTGCGTTCAAAATCAGACACCAGACACAGGAAACAGTAAGACGTCCGTGTGGGCCGTGCAGGACAGCAGCGTTTGGGGTAATGTTTCCTCCCCCTTCAGTTAACCATCTTAGCACATTTAATTTGCTAGTTACTGTTTCCAGGCATGGAAGGAGAAGAGGCCTTAGGACCCCGGATCGGGAGTTCGAGCCCTGCTTGGGTCGATGGCACTGCATACCGCTGTGCGTATTTGAAAGGTGAGGCCGGGAATTAGGGGTCAGGAGGAGATCGGAGTACCTGTTGGTTTTAAGCCAGGACCCCGCTAGGGCTGGTCTGGAGATCAGACACGATGCCCCCCACCCACGCTGTCTTCTACCCGCTTGAGCTCATGGCATTAATCAGCCAGACTCTCCCAAGTCGTGTCTTTAGCGCACGGTCCACAGTGCGCCGGGTGCTCAGGAAATCAACAAATGCCACATCTTCTTTTTCTTCTTATTTCCCACATGTGGGAGACAGCTTTGCCTGAAATGTGCATATTATGCCTTGAGATCACTGTGACCCTCAGTTTACCGGGGTGCCGCTTCCCTGCGCTGTCTCCCGAAACCCTGGGGTGATGCATGGGCTCGACGGGGAGATCTCAAGCTCTTGGAAGCAGTTCACGGATGAGAAAAAAGTCTGATGAAAAAGGGAACTTGAATTCACACCCTCTCTGAGTATCACGAGTGCTACTGTAGCTTCTATCTGAGACGGCCCGCTCTGGACCTCACGCCCTCCGGAAGAGTCCGTCTGCCCAGAGCCTAGGCAGGAACGGCCGACCTCTCCCCGGGAGCCTGAGCACACAGGAGGAATCCTGAAGGTCATGTCGATGAGGGGGAAAATCCAGGGGGGAGCTCGGTGCGGTGTGAGCCCACGTGCCCGGGAGGCCTGGAATCCTAGTTACGAGCCGGGTATCTGTGACAGCAAATGGAATTTCTGACTGTGTGGCTATAGCTTTAGAGATGGTAAAACCCAATGCCAAAAAACAAACCAAAAACCCCAACAGCAACAAACCCCACTCGTAAAATAAAAGTGAGTGTGGGTGGTGTCCTTGAGCATCAGCAATGACAATTTGACCCTGCACGCCACCACGATGCAGCCTGGAGAAAACCCAGGGCAGGCTCAGCCGGTGGCCGTTCAGAAGGGCAGAGCCCTGCCCCCAGAGGTCCCAAACCTTAGTTTCTAGCAGACAGTGAAGTGCAGGAAGTACGACGGCCTGGCGGGTTCACGAGTGGGAAGGGCATTTGCTCTCTCTGAGAGCTGCCCTGGCAGACGGTTCCGCAGCAGTAGTGAGAGCCCCCGCTGCCCAGGTCCGCCCTGCTGCCGTGACGTTTAGGATGCTAGGAAAGCAGTGACCGCCGGCACGCACTCGGAGTGGCTTCCTCTGAGTCGCAGGCACGCCAGCTTTGGGCTTCCTCCCACACACGTGTGTCATTGCCCGGAAGAGATGCGGGGACACTGTTCTGCGTGCCTTTGCCTCGTGGATGCAGGAGAACCCCGGTGAGCTCATGGGGGATGAGAATGGGCTGGAGTCATTCAAATTATTTCCAGGAAATGCAATGCCCTGGGGGGGGACAGAAAAAAACAGAGGTTACTGTTAACCCAAGAAGATAGCGGAGTCGAGCCGTGAAACAGCCCAGATGGCGAGAGCAGGTGCAGGTGCAGAGGATAAATCACACATTACGGCTGTGATGAGTGCAGAGACAGGCTTAATGGAGGAAATCACAACATTATCACAACAACCAGGTACCACGCGAAATAAGGATGCATTTCCCGGAAAAGGGGAGCTCACACAGGAACTGACTGGAGGGGGACGTTCCGGTAAAAGGGAGCCGAGGGTCATCTGTAGGAGAGCCACATTGCAATCCTGGGCTTTTCCATTTGGTGACTCCCCTAAAGATCCCGAGTCTACGTTACTATGTTTCTTTCCTGGGTGTAAAGTTAGGTGTGAAATTGAAACTGTATCCAAATCTCATGACTGTTGCAGTTCTTGAAATCTGTAAAATGTCAACTGTCTCCTTTTATTATACATCAGTGTTTCTTAAACATTTAGTCACACATATACTTTCTTCGGAAAGTATGGCCTTTGCAGACAGACAGATGTCATGTAGGAGCGTTTCAGAAGTTCTGAAGGCCCCAGATGGACTGAATCAGAGTCTTCCTGTTAGCGTGGTTCCCAGGGCGATCAGTCGGCCCATTAAAATTGGAAGAACGCCAGTGTGTGATGGGAATGTGCCAGGGAACCTGCGTTCTAAATACGAGGTCTCCGTTATTAGTCTTCATGACTCAGAAGAAGGAAAAACAAAATACCTACATTAATGCCAAAAGCAGCCTGATGGATGCCTTGGTGTCGCATTGGCTTAGTCCCCCGCAGCTCTTTGCAAAGTGATGAGGGATGTCTTCTAAACATGTTTTGAGTGAAATTTTCATGTCCCCTTGGGAGATGTGAAAGTCCGCGAGATAATTGAAGGGTGATCCCCTCGTTCGTGGGTATGGTGAGTCTGATGGAATGGAAATCAAACAAGATCTGGCACTGGCTGCCTTCTGTGATATTTGCTTGCTCCTCTCTAAAAATACCCTCAGATGACAGATGAGAAGTCATAACAAAGAACATCAGCTCTCCCCCCACAGCATGGAAAGCCAGTGCATCATATCCGTATCTCTGGGGACTTAAGGAGCAGAGATAAGTAATCCCATCTCAGGGATTTCATTTTGGCTCATATACTGGGGTTTTTGTTTGTTTGTTTTTATGTGTAAGCATTTGAACCTGGTTTTATACTATGGATAACTCAGGCTTTCCAATGCGCCATCTGCGGGATCTCTTGAGCTCCATGTCATAGGGGAGATCAGGACCACAGTTTTGGAAATCTTGATCGTTTGTTTTGGAAGAAGTACGAAGTCAAGTTCCCCTGGGTCCGGTGGGCACTGCTTCCGACTGGAGAGAGTAAATGTCTTTGCATGTCGGCAGATGTGTCCTGATATATGGGATGTTGGTTCTGCTTCTAATCCTATGTAAGCTAACAAAGAATTGCCTTTGTAGGGCCACTGACAGTCAGATTTCTCTGTGCCGGTCCATAACAGGTTTGGGAGAGCATGAGGACACAGGTTCAAGCTAGCTTTGTAGAACAACGCCAAGCATGGCACACGCCCAACAGAGAGTCCGAGCCACCCCGACGGACTGTAACTAGCGACTCGTTGATTTATCGTCAGCTTCTAACCCCCCTGGGATCAATTTAGTCCCACCATTAACCTGTTGTCAGATAAAAGACTTCCTAAAATGGTTTCAGGGGCCCTTTTTAGGGTTTCCTCGTGTTCCCTGGGGTCATGTGGAGTAGGTGGAAATGTTCTTAATTATTCTTGTTGTGTGGCTGCTTGAGACATTTTTTTCCCCTTAATGAGAACGGTGCTTCCGAAAAGGTAAATGGCTACTTCACAGCATTTTGGTCCAATATTTTGTCTGGGCTGATCTGCCTTGTAGGAGCAAAGACAGAGGCAAAGCAGCTGAAATCACAAGGCTTCAATGAAGCAAGCCTGCTTTTTAACTCCCTTGTAAGAACTAGGGTGAGTTGGTCGGTCATAGTGTGACCAGCCTTGCTCTGTGGGGTTTGCAATTCCCCTCCTTCCTGCCTCCTGGCAACACTTTCACTATTGGACGTCCTCCTGTCTGACTTAGAAGTAAAGAACCCCACTGAGCCCGCTGGGGACCGACGAGTCAAACCAGGTCTGCTCTTACTAGGAGCCAGGAGGCAGAGCCTGAGCCCTTAGCTCCATGTAGAAGCCTCTCTCTTGGGCGAGACGTAGAATTGGCGTGTGCGTGGGGAAGCCTTCTCTCTCCTGCGTGGAGGGTCACTGTCTCATTCTCGACAGCAGTTTAACACTGGTATGTGGAATGCATAAACGGACTGAAGAACTCTGACGCATTTAGGCTTCCTCTGCAAGCCACATTCACACTCGGGGAGGGAAGGAGCCACATCTGTACAATTCCAAGTTGTGTCCCTCCAGGTTACGAAACTCGGGTCTGAAGTTCTTGGCTTTTTGATAAGCTGGCTCTTGTTCTCCCCAGTTAAATAGCAGAGTGTTCCCGAAATGGCTTATTTTCTGTATTTGTTTCGTTCAGGGAACAATGTGAGAAAGGTTTGGAAATAACACATTTCATTTATAAGCTATCCTACAACCCACCGTCGGTAATTCGAAACTATCATCCTGTATGAATTGGTATCATTATACCTTGAGAACCTTGCTGAAAAATAATATTTGTGGACCTCTGACTTGCAGCACGGTGCTCTGAAAGCAAGAATAATACACCAGCATTTGTTCTCATGGGAGATTTCCGTTCAGCATTTTTAGAAGAAAAATATGTTAGACCTTTATGGGATCAATCTTATGAAAACTTAAACAGTTAATGGGCTCCGGGTTTTACAAATGAGATTCTGGCCTAAGACCACACTAAAACTGCATGGGATCCAGAGTGTGTCTTTTGGGGAAGGGAGAACTCAAAGGAAATCAGAAATCTGACAGTTTCTGCACACATGTGGCCAAATATTCCTTTGTTTGTAGATGCATCATGGCCTCAGCTAGATTCCCTTGCATTAATCCCAGCCCAGCTGTACTAGGGCACTTTTGATGAAAAAGGCATGGATGAGAAAAATTGACGGGGGCAAAGTGAATATCTTATCATGGTTATTGGGAGTTCCGGGGTTTGGAGGAAACCCCAGGGTGGGGGCAGGCATGTTGGGATGGGGAAAGATTTAATATGTATTTCATAAAAAGAGTCTGGGTTGAAAGTGCAACCATAGGTTCATCTGGAGATGGAAAGAGCCAGCCGGGAAATGGGAAACGGGCGTTGCAGCTAGCTCGAACCAAGAAAACCGGTCTCCCGGAGGCTCTGAAGGCTTGGACACTCGGCCAGGCCCAAGCCCTCAGCACGCAGCCCGTGCTGCACAGGTGCTTCCTAACTCGTGTTGGGTGCGTGGATGCGGGAGTCTTGGGTGGGGACGTTGCATCTGAAAAGGCACTTGTTCAGAAAGTAGCTGGCTATTTTTTGAGCAGTTTTCCATTTACAGGAACATGGAGTAGTAGGTACCGTTTTCCTTTTATCCCTTTCTTTTGCACAATTTCCCTTAGAATATCGTGAATCGGTCTGGTGCATTGGTTGCCCTCCAGCCAATGCAGATGCTTATTGTCGGCCAGATGTCACACTTTATAGTAGGGTTCGCTGTTGAAGTCCTGCATTCTGTGGGTTTGGGCTGCAGAATAACGACACGTACCCATCAGGATGGTACCAGACGCCGTCATCTCATTGCCCTACGGAACCCCCTGTGCTGCCCATTCACCGCTCGGCCCGTCCCCCACCTGAGGCAGTGGCAGCAATGCCCGATTCCCTTCCTGTCTCTGCCGTTTTGTCTTTTCCAGAATGGCATGTGGTTGCAATCATACAGTGTATACCTTTTCAGATTGGCTTCTTTCCCTAGACAATAGGCTTTTCAAGTTCCTCCGTGGCTTTTCATTGCTAGATGGCTCGTTGTTGTTTTGTTTTGTTTTTTTTTTTTTTAGCGGCGTAACATGCCACTGTCTGGTGGCCTGTGGTTCATCTAGTCTCCTACTAAAGGACATCTTGGTTGTTTCCAAGATTTTGACAGTAATACATAAAACTGCTAGAAATATGTGTGTGCAGGATTTGTGTCCATACAGATTATCCTGGATGGCACATTTTCATTTTTTATTAATTTTTTAAAAGATTATTTATTTATTTATTTGACAGAGATCACAAGTAGGCAGAGAGGCAGGCAGAGAGAGAGGAGGAAGCAGGCTTCCCGCTGAGTGGAGAACCCGATGCGGGGCTCATTCCCAGGACCCTGGGATCATGACCTGAGCCGAAGGCAGCGGCTTTAACCCACTGAGCCACCCAGGTGCCCCCTGGGTGGCACATTTAAAAAAAAAAATCATGCTAAGTTTCTTCTAAATCTATGAAAGGTGAATTCTGTTGGAGATGGCGGTGCATGGTGGCACAGCCTTTTGCAAACTAATTACAGCACAAGGAAGTAAAATCTACAGTCCTTTGCTAACTGATGAATCTGGGTTATTCGACTTCGATATTGCCGTATGAGTCAAAAGGGACATTTTTCCCTCAAAGCATACGTGGGGTTATATAGTCTTAGTTCTTCTCCCTGCATCCTTCATCGAACTAATTACCATATTCAGAATGATATCATGCTATATAATGATGATTCAGCTGAAATTAGTGTTAGCGTCCGATGTCCCCAAGTGTGCCGGTGATTTCCTTTGCTGCACTAACAGCACCGTCAGTGTTGGCCTGACAGTGATGTATCCTGGGACACAAATCTAAAACAGCCCTCATGCATCTTATTCCTTGGGTCCGAGTATGACATTTAAGTATATGGTGTGGCTTCTTAGGGTGTTTATTATAGGAGTTTAAAAATTGAAGACTGAACATACCATAGCCTGTGGCATTTGCAATCAAATAGCAAAAAATTGTTTTGTAACAGATGACTCGGGTTCTGCTTTGGCTTCGGGAATCATCTGTGCACCTCCATGGAAAGCTGACTCTGCAGCCCCTGCGTTCCATTTCTGGACCACCTAGGTGAAGGGGCAGCCCCAAAGCAGAGGGCCTGTCCTCACTGGGGCATGAACTGTGTGCTGCATAGGATGTGCTCATATTCACTTATTGTTCCTACGGTAAGGGATTCCTGCCGTCCTTATAAAATTTCAATGGCTGTGGTGATCCTGCAGTCATGAGATGGGTCCCCTGCCCTAAACTTGGTTCCCAGATCTAGACTAATGATGGCACACTTACAGCAAGAGGTGATGAAAAGGTTTATTACGCACATGATGAGGCTTTCTTGGAGGGGAGCAAGGTTGCTCCCCGGCTGATCTGAAAATAGCTTGAGAGGGATGAGAAAGGAGAATGATTGACCTTTCATGGTGGGAAGAGGCCCGGCTTGGGTGGAGCCTTCCAGCAGGGTCTGGCATAGCTTGAACGTCCCCAGAGCACTGCAGGAGGCAGCACCCAAGCATTCTTCTTGGCTCGCTGGGCGCAAGTCAAATAAGGACTGGCCAGGCTTAGGAGCTCTTCCCATCAAAAGTAGAGTCAGACCCTAATACCTCAATCAGAGCCAAAGTGCATGCGTTAACTTATGAAATTAAGCTGACAGCGTAGGAGAGTATCTGTGGAGATCACAAATTGTGTTCCGCTACTTTGACCATCCTTTACTTCTGATCCAACTGCTGACCACAGCTTCCTAATCGGAAAGTCCATATTTCAGCCCCTTCTGTCTCCAAGCAGCTTCTGTTTTTTTTTTTTTTCTTATGGAAAATATAGACATAAACAGAAGTAGGTAGAAAAGTACGGCAAACTTGCACACATCCCTAATGTGCATCGAACAGCCGTGAACTCATGCCTACCCTTATTTAATCTCTACCCCATCCTCCTCTCCCTTTGCCCTGTACTAATTTGAAGAAGACAAGCGGCTGTCCTACCCATTTTGTCCAGGAGCATTTCAGTAGGCATCTCTAACTTTCCCCCCTTATGGAATTTCATCGAGTCCATCCACTTAAATATGTAAGGTTTCTGGTCCGACCTTTGGAAGCAGTTTTAACCCTTATTGTGGCTCTTCAACTTCCTAACTTCGTGTGAGCTTCAGTAGGTCACAGCCCTTACAGAGCCCTGCTGCTCCCATCGGAGAAGCGGAGCCTACAGCGTTTCCTCATAGGGTTTCAGGTGCTCTGAATAAGAGAGTGTGTCATAAAGGCGTGTGAGAGCAGAGAGCGCTCAGTAGATGGTCCCGGTTACTCTTATGCTTCAGTCGGAACTGTGGTTCTGTTGAAGCGTTGCCGTGTGGGCGGGGCAGTATATGATCTCAGGTGTGGGGAGAGAGATGAGGACAAGAAAAAGGAACATTGATGCTGTGGTGTTTTGCACAGAATGCGAGAAATTGGTACACTTCTTTATGTGTTCAGGACCGTCGCACCTTCCTCTCAACGGGGCATGACCTCAGGGCCTGATGCTTCCAGAATGCTTTCTCGTGTCTCTGTACAGAACCCCTGCATGATGCCTAGAGTTTCAAATGATGGTTACAGGTGACACTTGGTTCAGTGACTAGACCTTCTGAGAACCCTGCCACAGGTGGGCCTTCTGATTGCGTTGCGTCCCCTGTTGGGATGAGTGTGGGACCACTGCAGTGTACGGGAGAATTCCCTTCCCATCTTCAGAGGAGCGGATGAGAGCAGGTGATCTCCTTTTCTTTTGTAGAAATGAAACTGTGTCAAAATGGAACATTTCTCTCTTTTAGGGCAGATCTTGAATGTCCTAGAGGAGTTGAAACTGGCTAACAACACCCTCGTCTACTTCACCTCGGATCAAGGAGCTCACGTGGAAGAGGTGAGCACCAAGGGAGAAGTCCACGGAGGCAGTAACGGCATCTATAAAGGTAAGGAATCTGTGAAGGCAGGAAACGCCAGCATCGGTGAGGTCTGGCCTCCCAGTTCACGTGTTGGGCACCTTTGCTTGGACCTTTGAGCTTTGACGTTGTCCCCCTGCTGCTCTACGATATACGGACTTTACTGCATGGTGGGCCCCGAACAGGAAAGTGACCAGGTCCCGTTTCTGTTATGGTCCCCACGGAGATGAAAAGCACATTTTCTAGGTCAGGACATTAGAATGAGGGCATTTTCACTTAGGGTAGATGCAGCCTCTATCCTGGGTAGCTGGTTAAAACAATAAGCTCATGTATTAGTTTCCTGTTGCCCCTATAACAAAATAACACAGACCTCTGACTTAACACAACACAGTTTATTAAAGTTACTGTTCTGGAGGTCCAAAGTCTGAGATGGGCCTCACTGGTCTAAAATCAGGGTGACAGCAGGGCCATGTCTTTCTGCAGGCTCTGGGGAAGCATCTGTTGTCTTGTCTCCTTCAGCTTCTGGAGGCCACCTGCGTTCTTTGGGTAATGACCTCTTCTTGCATCTTTACAGCCAACAGTGCAAAAATCTCCAGACCTCCCTCCCTGTCTCTCTGACCTCTGATCCCATACCACCATCTCCTTCACTCACTCACTGTGACATATGGTTCCTGAGGGACTGCTATGCTTCTCTTTGTCCCACCCAGATCATGCGCTGATTTTCCTATTTCAGGACTCTCATCACCTCCCCAGACTCCCCTTTGCTGTGGACGGTTGCATAGGCACTGGTTCTGGGGAATGAGAATGTGCCCCTCTTTGGGAGTTTATGATTCTCCCTACCTCGGTGCACAGGAGCGTTTTGGGCTCATGCTTCATTCCTGACACAGCCTCAGATAAGCCACCGCCATGACCAGTCACACTAGTCACTGGGGATATGAGCTAATCCGAAGTAGACCCAACCCAGCTGCTGACCCCCAGGTGGCTTGTAGCGTGCACACATGTCTTGGTGAATTCAAGACATACCTGTCTCGTTAAGATAAAATGCGACCCCTTTCACAGACTTATAGGAGAGGCCCAAAGGGGCATATCCGTGCTAAGGGTTAGGACACTCCCCTGAATCTGCGGTGGGTGTGGGTTTTTGCTCTGTGGAACAGGATGAATGGAGATGACCATCGTGAACCATCGTGTCCCAGCGGGTGGGAGCCACCTCCATAAGACGACAGGGGAAAGCAGGTGACTAAAATTTCCCCAGTGTAAGGTGCTACATTCTCTCATATGGGTGTATCAGAGATTCCTAGGAATGCTGAGAATCCGAGTTTACGTCCCAAGATCTGAAAGGATAATAAGTAGGATACTTGGGTCCATTAATTGGTTTAGAAATATTGATTTGGCTGTGCATCTGGCCCTGGGCCTGAGGCATAAGTAAATATAAAACATGGTCTGTGCCCTGAAGGAACTCAGGGTTCGTTGGTGGTTGGCTGGGTACGTAGCAGGAAACCTAGACCATGGAATTTAGGAAGGGCGTCAATATTTATAGGCACAAGAAATAGTGGTGCGTCCAGCAAGGAGAGCCTCAGGAGGCCCCAGGACCCTGGAAACGTTTCCCAAGTTGGCCAGGCTGGAAGGAGTTGGCCACAGAACTGCCTCCTCTCTTGTTCTGCTCGTAGCTCTGCCATCGCTCACGCACTCTGGTCCTGGGTGTGCGAAGAAGCACACGGCCCGGTCTGCCCTGTGAAGGAGCTGGGGAAGGCTGCATCCCAGCACAGAGCGGCAGAGGGGTGGGGAGGGGGAGTGTGTCATCTGTCCCAAACGTGCACACCTTGCACTTCTGTTTGCCCCTCTCTGCGTGTGTCTGCAGTCCTCTTCTGAGCTCCTGGGGGCAGGGACCCTGCTTCCACGTTTGGTTCCCTGGAACCTCAGACACAAGGATGCCTGCTGAGTGCTGGTCAGGATGAACTTCAGGGGATGTGCATGCCCTCTCCTTTGCCACTGTTGGCTCACCAGGGCCCGGCCCCTAAATGCTATTGGAAGCGGGTCAGCTGGAGGGACCGCTAGGTTTCATCTGTACGGGACTGACCGGCCCCGGGAGCCCCTTTCTGCCAGCCCCCCTCCTGCCCCTGCCGTTCATCACGTCATTTTAGTGTAGAGAGAAGTGGAAATTTGGACTCCCATATATGAAGATTGGGTGTATGGCCGGACTTGGGCGAGGTCGTGGCCTGTATGAACTGAGTTGTCTGTACCTTATTTTAGAGATGACAGCGTCTCAAATGTGGACTTAGAGGTTGTATCTCGTGCTCACATCCAGCCTTTCATTCATTCTTCCCCTGAAGGACATTCCAAAGTAGGTTAGCAGCTGCCGATGAGACACAGTAACAGAAGTGGATACAAAGTGATACATGATTTCAGAAAGTCACATATATGAGGGCTTGCAGCCTCGAGTCACAAAGACGGGCAGAAGGCCAGCGGCGGATGGGTCTCGGGATGCGATAGGCGCGAGACGAGGAGGTGCAATTAGCCTTTGGCTTTGATGGTTGAGTCTTGTGAAGACGTCCTTGGGGTTGGTCGCAAAGAGAATGTCAAGGGTCCCGAGGGACGGTGGCAAACCAAGGTTATTGCAGAGCCCAAACAGCATGTCGGGAGCCTCTCCCCGATGTCCTTTTTTTATAAGGAACATATTGGATGTGTGAGCAGTGTTTCGCTACTTTGCTTGAGTGCTGGAAATACCTTCAGTTTGTGACACTGTAATATCTCCGTGACTAAGCATTATCCCTTTGTCACATTGAGTTGAAATCAGGCTCACTGTGCAACGTTGTTAAAATCTGCTGCCCTGAAAGGAAGCTGTGGTTTCCTTGACCAGAGACTCTGGTCGATGTCACGTCTCGTTTTGGAAAGCTGGAAACCCCAGCACCCTCGGACACAGAGGAATCACACTGCTGAAACTCGCCGATCAAAAGAGCATCGTTTTCTGAACGGTTAATGCTTTTTAGTCTTCTTCAAAACCTCGCAGGAAGATCGTTCGTGTGTGAGCAAGTGCTTCTACCATTTTACCCAGCCCCATCTACTTCCCTGATGAGGTCCACAGTGAATTGGAGAGAATGGGTACAGTTAAATCATCCTTCTCTAGAATTCAACACCGTCTTCCTTTGAATCATAGGGACAGGAGATCCCTGCGGTAGTCTTCATTTTAAAGAAAAAATAATATTATATGGGTGAGGGAATAGTGACACCATTAATACCTTCTCTCGTGTTTTTTTTAAAGGAAATGTGTCTGCAGCCAGCATGAATCTCCTGTTTGGATTTAGAGAAGGGTAAACTGAGTTGGTCAAAGGCTGTGACGTCAAAGGAAATTGAGATAGAAGCAGGGTCCAGTGTGGGTTTTGAATCCGACCCTAGTGAAATTGTGCAGTCCTGGCAATGTCTTCATCCTAACAGCTCCTGATACACTGACTTCTGAGAGCCTCCTAAGTCAATTTTCCTCCGACGGTCCACATGTTCTCAATGACTGGGTCAGCCGCACGCACCTAGCCCACCAAGTAACAACCCACTTCCCGCGTAAGAATTCAGGAAGCATGGGCTCCGCTAGTGTTTCTAGTTAATCTGACAGAGTTCCCGTACTGAGCTGTTAGGATTTTTGCCAAAAGCAAGATAAATAAATGAACAACAAAATGCCAGAACATTTACATTGGCCTGTGACCAACGTATAGCGGTTAAATGTAAGGATTCCAGCAGGGCTGTTAAAGGATTAAAAATGTGCACACTGCTCATTTGAGAGTGGGGATTAGGAATCAGAGCTTTGAAGGAACAGAGGATTTATGATCTCTGTGCGAACCTCAACTGTCTTTGGGACGCAGAGGTCGTGGCTCTCCCGTGTGAACCTGCACCCTGGGAAGGCGTTGGGACTGTAGTGAAGCAGTCCTCACAAGGTTGTCTTCCTTCTGTACCCTCACTGGGACCAGGGCTCAAGACAACAGTCCTATAAATAGGGATTGTCTTGTGGAAGGAGCAGCTGGCCCCAGTCTATGTCACATGGTGTCTAAGTCAACTTTTGAAGCCCTTAGAGCACTTCTTGTAGTGAGAGGCGTAAGCAAACTTTTGGAACCCAGGCCTCGCTCTTTCTCCTCCACTAAGCTGCCTCTCCAAGGTGGAGACCTCTGGGGCTCTATCCTGAGTCCCCTCCCTTCTTTACCTACACACTCACACTCTACGATTGCATCCAAAGGCATGATCTCAAGTGGCATTTGGAGTGCTGGTAACCCCACAGCCAGCCTTGACCCTGGCTGGGAACCCCAGACTCCTTCATCCGGCTGCCCGCATGATGTGGGATATGGGTGCTCAGTAGACACATCCTAATGAGCAAATCTGCTCTAGAGATCTTCTTCCCTAAGACCACGTGTCTCATGGGCTAACCCATCTCATTGATTTGGACCTGTCTTCATTCAGTGATCCAATCCCCAAAGCTGGGTTCTTGGAGCTCCCAAAGCCTCTTTCTTTGACATGCTCTGTACCTCATACTCCAACAGCATGTCCTATAAACTTAATCTTCTAAGCATACCTGACACCGACCCCGTTGTCTCTCCGCCAACCATTACAGCCTCCTCCAGGCCAGAAGCACCGCCAGGTCATTGGCCCAGTGGGTTTCCAGATGGTCTTCCTGGTTCTTCTTTGTTGTCGAGCCATTCTCCCCCAAGGCACTGGCTGACCTTTAATACACGTGCGGTCACTGTACTGTGTTGAGTATCTTAGGGTGACCACAGAGTGGATGGCTTCCAAGCAGCGAGTTATTCTCTCTCTCACTTCTGGACACCAGAAGTCCTAAATCAGGGGTCAGCAGGACCATGCTCCTTCTGAAGGCTTTACTGGAGAATCTCTCCTTGCTGTCTGGTGGTCACTGGGTCACTGGCAGTCTTTGGCTGCCCTTTGCCTGTAGATGCATCACTCCAATCTCGGCCTTCTCTGTCTTTTTGAGGCTTTTCTTCCTTTCTTAAAACACTCTATTCTCATGCACAGAGTGAAGTGTGAAGTCCACATCTTGGTGATACCAGAACTAACATGACCCAGAGCTGCTCTATCTTCCTTGTGCCTTTCTGTTTTTTTTCTGGGGTCCCCCAAGATTTTAATCTTGTTTGCACCTTAGGGCCTTGCCACTGGCGGTTCCTTCTGCGGGAAGCTCATCCCTTGGTCTTTACATGGACTGGATCCTTCATCCCCATGTTGCCTCTGTAAGATCCCTCTGGATCCCTCAGCCAGAACTCTGCATGCCTCCTTATTATACTTGATTGTGTGTCTGGTATGCTGTCTATGATTTATGTGCTCGTGTTCTGTCTCCCTCCTTATAATGTAGATCCCATGTGAGTGGAGATCTGGGGTGCCTTATTCACTTGTCTGTGTCTTCCCCGCAATAACCACCTTGTAGGTATTCCGTAGACACTTGCTGAATGACGAGTGAAAATGTCCCAGATTTCTCTTCCTTCGACTCCTGGTACCAGACCTGAGCATCTCCCCCTTTTTCCCCTAAAATACCCTCCTTTCCCAGGAACCAGAATAACTTCCCTAAGATTTTCTTACAGTCAAGTTTAGAGTTTTCTGCCTCTTTTTCAGAGCAGAGAACTCCCTGTAGTGTCAGGAAGAGAACAGTTAGACAAGCTCTGGCTTCATTTCCATGCGTCTCTCCAGTCAAGGTCACCCTGAAGGAGGCTCTCCCCCGCCTCCCTTTTACTCTGCCTAAAGGCAAGAAATAAATGTCAATGGAACGGATAAATTAACTCTAGGGACGGCCTCTGCAGAAGCTTGGGGGTGCGGGAAATTCTATTTTCCTGAGCTGTTCACAAGCGTAGACTTTCCCCACATGCAGGAAAAGATTTTCCAAATTCCCTGATGCCTGCATCTGAGGCCCTGCCACTGCTGGCCTGTCTCCTTTACCTTAAGTGCAGATCCCAACAACCAACTGGGCTCCCGCCTGTACCACTTATGAGCTGCTTCTTGCACTCCCTGAAGTTGGCGTGTCGTGCCCTCATGCAGTAACATAACTTTCAGAGAACAGTTGCTGCTTTTGTTGGAGAACAACAACAACAACAACAAAAAGTCAACAGCAAGAGGGTCTGGGAATTTATTAGAAGGTGGTTATGTAACGTGTGGGTTCGACTTCAGATTCGGACAGATATTTTATCAGCTTCCCCAGGGTAGGCAGAGCGGCCCCCGCCTTGCTGGTGTGGGTATTTACGGTGCCGGGAGGCATCCGCAGGCTTTTCACCTTTGAAAGAGGATCGCATGCAGTCATTTCTGAGCGCGCTGCTTCTGTCCCTTTCCGGTAACAAGCACTCATTTATTGACTCTGCACAGTACGCAAGGCACGGGGCTCGCTTCTAGGGCACGAAGGCCAAGGAGACAGGCTCCCCGAGCTCTTGTAGCTCATGTGCTAATGTTGAGGTGCGCATCTACAGAGATAATTTCAGAGTGACACACTGCGAAGGGAGCTCTCAGGAACGGACAGTTAGGGGTAGTCAGCCCAACCTGGACTTCTGACAACCTCCGAGGGGGAGACGACCTTCTGCAGGCCGGTGTTCTTAAGTGTCGGCAAGGAGAGGTGGAGTTTGGGCAAGGATATGATGGGCAATGGTGCACTGCATGATCAGAGCCAATACCGTGGAATGTAGAGAGGATGAGGTTACCAAGCACCCTAAACATTGCAGTGCCATGTGGAGTGATTGGGACTGTCTATCTAAGCAGGGAAGAAATCTGCAGAATGCCCAGCGTCTTAGTCCCATGGCAGAAGGATTTCCTGCGCTGTTTTCATTTGACAGAACATATGGCCATGATACTACAAGGTAAAATACTGCAGCTTGGGCCCGTGGTTGCAGAACCCGTATCAGGTGGCAAGATTCATGGTTGGATGATGGGTGTTTGATTTACTCACTTTTGAGCCAGAGCAGATGGAAGTGATGTGGTCTAGTGTGGTCAGTGCAGAGGGAGGCTGAGGTTGCAGGTGTTCAGTTGAGTGAGTGAAAAAAATGCATTGTTCGTAGGAGCCTCACTGACATCTCTCCTCGATACTGTAGGATGTAACATGGCAGAATAAGGTTGGTTGATGCACTCACTTGACCGCAGAACCTAAATTCAGGGCTTAGCCAACTGTGGCATTAGGGTTCCACCAATGGAGCCTGAAGCCTGATTTTGTGAGCAAAGTTGAAACACAAGCACTCTCATTCCTTGATGTGGTGTCTCAAGATAGGACACCAGAGGTGAGTGTTGGGAAACGAGTTACTTAGCTTGTGAGAGTCGTTGACCAACGCCTTCACAGATGACTTGACAGACGGATGCTGTGTTCCTGAAGGAATTCCTCTTAACTTTTCAAACTGTGTCAGTTCATTTTAAGGGTGTTTTCCAGTGTTTTACCCCTCCTTTGAGCACAGACATTAGGACACTGTTTGGTCTTTATTTTGCCCTCAGCATAGGTTGATAGAACGCAGATCATTATTCTATCCTCTCCTCCGTCTGGAATGGAGTAATGAAGGAAAGAGTAAAGTATAGCCTCTTGGGTGAGAAAGTGTTGAATGCAGACTGCGCCCTTCCTACACATCATTGTGGCTCGCATCCCTCCGGAGAAGCCCTGTTGTCCAGACAGGGAGATGCCCAGCAGGAGAAAGATAGCCACGAGAATATCTTCTAAAACTCTACGCCCAGATCCAGCATAAGGAGTGGCATATGCTCTCACCACTGGAAGTGATTTGCTTGCCCTGACAGGTGACAGCATGAGAAAGGACAGAAATCGAAGCCTGGCTCGGAAGCAGCTGCTCCTCACAAGTCTCGTAGGAAATGGTAGAATTTTCTCTGCACTTGCCTGGCGAGACTGATGGGCTCAGCCTTCCTACCTCTGTGCCTTTCCATCATGGCCAAGTGCCATCTAGATGAGAGACATGGACTTTCACAATTATTTGACAATTACTCGGTCAAATTTTAAATTTAGACCTCGCTTCTTTTCTCTGCTCACACATTTTCAGGGGAAAAAAAAATGCAGATTTCTTACCGTGTTGGTCTTTTTTTGTCTTAGAAGCTGCTTCCAACATTCCTGTGCTTAGTTCTCTCTCACAGCCCAAGTCAAGCCTCTGTTGAGTCAGGGCCGGCATTCTGAGGGAGCCCTCCTGTGCTGTTGACTCCCAGTCAGAAGGATCTGTGAGCTGTCTTTGGGAACGTGGAGTCTCCGGGGAGTGAGATCCTTGTCTGTCCAGCGTTGCGTTCCCTGTGGGATTCTGAGAATCAGGAAAAGCTAGGGTTCGGGAGCCCCAATTCTGGAGCTGTAGCTGGTGCTATCGCTTGCTTGCCCCATCACCTTGGGCGGAGATTTGCCAGCTGTGAGACGGGGGACCCGTGTGGCCAAGGGTGGTGGGGAGGGAATGAGTTAACATCTGCAAGGAGCTTCAATCGTTCTGGAATCTGGGGCACTCCATCTTTACTCCTGGTCGTTGTAAGGCATTGCTTCATAAATTATGGTGCTCAGTGTTGGAGCTCCTGTGAGCATTTACTGGGAGGGGAGCCGTGTGTGCTGTCCCTTTTAAGCCCGATGGGTGCCTTTGGCACATGGCCCTTCCCACGGAACACGGCAGGAGGAATGCGTCTCCGAGTTACACCATCTGACAAGTAAGGATATTTGCTCATGAACACATGCCTGGAAATGTGTGATCATACTTTATCAAACATGTTGTTCCCCGGGGAGAGTGCACACGGATGTGTTTATCATCTGCTAAAAATTTTTTAAGTATTTTCTTTTTTTACCATTCCTGCTGTAAAAAACACTCCTTTTACAGCTTTAGAAAGTTGGGAGAGATTCTGTTTATTGATCTATTTCTCTGGTTTCTGAATATAAATTTGGAACTCTAAGATGTGAGACTTAGGGGTTCATATTTTCCCGGCAGTGTAATAGCTCATCCCGAATAGGAGGGTGTGTCTTCTGAAAAGTAGCTGGGGATGACAGCGTACCTGGTCCTGCTATCCCGCACATGCAGGGGCTCAGGGGGTGGCTGGGTTTGGGGTATGCACCCCACAGGCTCCCAAGGAAGTCTTGTGCCTTCCTCAAGGGTGCTTTGAGCATCGCACCTGAGCACAGGTAAGCCCCTTCCCTGCACTCACATGGAGCTCTTGCTGCCTGGGGGCTGTTTGTGGCTTGGAACTCTCTAGGGCATCTTGAATCTCTGGCAGGGTCTCTTGAGGTCTTTGGGGGAGTGTTGCTTTGTTGACAAAGTGGTTCTACATCTCAGAGACTTTTATGCCATCACCTGGAGGTCTAAGACCTCAGCAAAGCTCCTAGAGCAGAACGGATCCCTGATGTTTGAGTCCTGATAGATACGTGCCTTCGATGAGCCTGTGGATTTCTATGGCAGTGTCTGCGTTTTGTGTGTGTGTGTGTGGGTGGGTGGGTGTGTGTGTGCGTGCACCTAGAGAAGAGGAAAGGCCTTTGTAGAAATGGTAACAGAGATGCAAAAACTATGGTGAGATTGAGTCCCATTTACAAAAGAAAAGCAAGTATTTCCATTGCTGATTTTTTCAGCTTTTCTAAAGTATAAGTAATAAAAATTGTACACATTTAAGATACACAATTTGATGTTGGAGTGTATGTATACATTGTGAAATGATCGCCAGTCACGTTACTTAACTTAGCCAACACTTCACAAGTTACCATTTTTTAAAAAGATTTTTGTTTATTTATTTGAGAGACAGAGATCATAAGCAGGCACAGAGGCAGGCTGCGGGGCGGGGGGCGGGGGAGAAGCAGGCTCCTCGCCGAGCAGAGAGCCCGATGTGGGGCTCGGTCCCAGGACCCCGGGATCATGACCTGAGCTGAAGGCAGAGGCTTTAATCCACTGAGCCACCGAGGCACCCCACAAGTTACCATTTTTGTCTCTTTTTTTTTTTTTTGCTGAGAACACTTGAGCCGTACGTTCTCAGCTCATGTCGGGTATACAGTGACACAGGGTGGCATGGTTAACTGCAGCCATCTTGTTACATATTAGGTCCTGGAACTGATTCATCTTGTGTAACTGAAACATTTTATCCTTTGACCAGTACCTCCCCCGCTGGTTCCCAGCCCCCTGCTGGTGCAGCTGCCAGTCGACTCTCTGCTCCCCATTCCTCACGCACGTGAGATCCTGCAGTATTCATCGAGATCGTGCAGGATTCATCGTCTGTGTCTGGTGTATTTTACTGAGCGTGATGCTGTCCAGGTTCACCCATATTATTTCCAATGGCAGGACTTCCTTCTTTCTATGCCTGGAATTCGACTGTGTGTGTATATGTCATGTCACTTTTTCTTTATGCATTCGTCCATTGACGGACATGTATTTCCGTATCTTTGCGGTTGTGACAAAAGATAAGTGTTGGTAAGGATGTGGAGAAAAGGGGACCCTCGTGTACTCTTGATGGGAAAATGCAAAATGGTACAGCCGCTGTGGGAAACAGGATAGAGCATCCTCAAGAGGTTAAAAACAGAACTACCGTTTGGTCCCATAGTCCCAGTTCTGGGTACATATCCAAAGGGAATAAAGTCAGAATCTTGAAGAGACGTCTCTGCCCCATGTTCAGGGCAGTTCTGTTCTAAGACAAGGGAGCTTTAGCCAAGACGGGGGAAGTTCGGCCCATCTCAGTCCCGCTCACATGTGGATTTGCTGCTGCTGTCCCTTTACCTTCACCCGGGGAGCCCCAGGAGAGTGTCCTCGGACACTGCCTTTTTCCTTAACGAAGATGCCTCTGTTGACTCTTGAGACGGTAAAAGAACATGCTCAGTGTCCCTGTTGTTTCTTAAGCCTTTGCTTTAGAGTTGTCTTTCTGAGTTTCTAAATCCAGCCCAGCTGTGGTCCTCTTCCAGCAGTACATAGGCGAGCCAGCCCCGACTGTCTCCT
>RCUC01044804.1:0-15739 GCA_003697995.1 Taxidea taxus jeffersonii | reverse complement strand
GTAAGCTCTATGATGGCAGATACTTTATGGAATATATATTGTTACCTGCTGCCTCTCCTTTATCTAAAGCAGTCCCTGGCATGAAGCAGGTGCACAATAAAAAATGCCCAATGGATGTATGTGTGGTAGAGTTTCATGGGGAGGGGAAATTCACGAGGGGCCTGAAATCGTACCATGTAACCAACAGCCTATGTAGGCCTCTCACCCAGTATGTCATAGTTTGGAGGGAACACATTAAGGTTGAATAGATTCAAGGTCTCTTTTAGGTCTAAACAAGAATCACATAAAGCAATGTGCCATATTTAGGTCTCCCAACACGGACATGAAAAGTTCAGGAACTATACTGCAGCTTCATGAGAGCACTGATCTAGGAATCAGAGCAACTATCAGCTGGATTCGTAAACTTGGACACATGTGCCTCACCTCCTTGAACGTCCTTCTCTTCATGGAAGTAGGTAACACACATTTTTCTCATTTCCTCTATGTGATAGCTACTGCTTTTGTGCAGTTACGTGGGAAAAGACACACAGACTCAGGTCTAGTGACTGACTTGTGCCCAGTCACAACTGAGTGGAAGAACTGGGATTTGGAGCTACAGCTGATTCTAGGGTTCTTGATTCTCTCAACAAAGCCCCTTTCTACTCTACTATATCATTAGAGTAAGTGGGAAGAAAAAAGAACTCCAAATGGGACACAACTGTGCTCTTCAATAAAACCCTTTTTCCTTTTTATAGTTCTACCAAGGCCTCATTGTACATTTTCACTTCAACCCAATGAGTTTTCCTGAAGAAGAGCCTGAGATGTAGAGATTTGGGAGACTACTTAGTTTATTGCTGGGAATGACTTTTGGCTCAAAAACCTGCCAGCTGTAACATACAGGCCATGCTAATGCTTTAGGAATCACCATGTTCTATGTTTCTAAGTTACTACTTATTTCGGACTCCGGTCTCTCAGTGTGCTTTCATATTAGTCAAAATACACAGAGACCACATACATACATTACTGCTTGTAATTCTTTTAACCCTAATAAAAGAAATAGAATGGGAATCTTGACTATATGTCTAGAGAAATCTTTTTTAAAAAGTAATCTCTTGCAGTCTCACTCTTTGAGGTTAGTGCCTATCCAAAGGTCCGTATTATAGTAAATATCATTTTTATTTTTTTAAAGATTTTATTTACTTATCTAACAGAGAGTGAGAGAGAACAAGTGAGCACAAGCAGGGGAGAGTGGCAGGCGAGGGAGAGGGAGAAACAGGCTCCCCACTGAGCAGGGAGCCTGACATGGGGCTCAATCCCAGAATACTGAGATCATGACCTGAGCTGAAGGCAGACACTTAACCAACTGAGCCACCTAAGGGACTCTAAATTCATTTTTAAGCTCATGAGAATGTTTTGAAATGGAAAATGAAATACCAATAAAATTAAGCCTAAAAGGAAGAGCAATGTGCAGGCCAGTGTTAAAATAGATTTTGGTGACTCTGACTCCAAAATGGGTAATGTACATCCACATCCTTCCAGCCCTGTTCATGCTATTTCCTTTTAATTCTTTTCATAGTAGACTGACACAGAACCAACATGACCAACTGGGGAAATAGCATAACATTCAACTCCATAAATATTACATAAATATGACAAGGTACTGGTGAGCTTCTACATCAAACCCACTCCTCACCCTAGAGAACAACCTGTGAATTACATAGGAGATGGCTGCACATTAGAACAGGAAATGTAAATTTCAGTCATTTTGACCTTAAATTAGTCATATTCAGCCAAACTGGTGTTATAATAGGGAAATGTTATCAAAATGAGGCACACTATTTTGTCACCAGTTCTCCAGGCCATCATCCCCAAAACTTCCTTTCCCAGGTGAAAAGATTCCTTTTGGTCAGAATGGATCTCCCCCATCTTCCTGCAGTTCCATCGCAGAGTCACAGGGCATCCTTCTCTCCTCCCTACTTACTCTTTCAGCAACCAGACACCAGCCCTGTCTTCCTTGTACACTGGAGTAGAAGAGGTACATGTTATTTTGCTTTTTCTTTTTCTTTTAAAGATTTATTTATTTGAGAGAGAGCACATGCATGCAAGCATGAGCGGGGGAGTGGGGGGGTAGGGAGGGAAGGGCAGAGGGAGAAGCAGACTCCCTACTGAGCAGGGAACCCCACATGGGGCTCGATCCCAGGTCCCTGAGATCATGACCTGAGCCAAAGGCAGCCACTTAACTGACTGAGCCACCTAGGTGTCCCTTGTTTTGCTTTTAAATTAATGAATTCATCTACCATTTATTTACTGTAACGAAGAGACCAATGGACTTTTTTTTTATCAGAGGTACCCAACAAAAATCAGTTTACATACACACCTCACAATACTCCTCCACTGCCAGGTCTACTGCTTTGTAACAGGTCAGAAGTCAAAACATTTCTCGCATCAGTGTGTTGACACTATGATTCTCCAAGAGAAGTACAGAGAGTGAGCATTTGAGTCAAGAGTGAATAAAAAAACTGCACAATGTCCAGGGATGCCTGGGTGGCTCAGTTGGTTAAGCGGCTGCCTTCGGCTCAGGTCATGATCCCCGCATGCTGGGATCGAGTCCCACGTCGGGCTCCTTGCGTGGCTGGGAACCTGCTTCTCCCTCTGCCTCTGCCTACCACTCTGTCTGCCTAAGCTCGCACTCGCTCTCCCTCTCTCAAATAAATAAATAAAATCTTTAAAAAACTGCACAATGTCCAAACTGAATCAGGTACGGAAATAACAGGATCAGATACATGGTAAAATCCTTGGGTTTGGTAAAGAGTGGAAGCGAGGAAGTTTCTTGAATTGAAGACTCCCTTTCTGATTCTGCAGTTCTATGGTATGAGAGGACTTACAGGAGCAAATGACAAAATTTAATATACTGTTGTCATCTAACACATGTGGGGGGATCACGAGCTCTACTGTGTTTAGAATGTTTTGTTAAACTTGAGATACTCAAAGACAGAAAAATAACAAATGATTAATGAGCATTCAGCCCTAACTAAGGGAAAGGAAATTACTTAGGAGAAGCCTTCTGAACCATTTGGCTAAAAACGAGAGCTACTACTACAGACAAAAAGGTCTTAAGCATAAGACTGGTGGATGAAGAGAGTTCTAGAGTAGATGTGTGTGTCAGGAGGTACCCAGTATTTGAGCTAATGTGAAAAAATGAAATTTGGTCAAGCCCCTCCCCGTCCTGTCCCCATGCCTAGTTCCTAGGTTTAGTTTCTAGGATTAATTTAGAGACTTTAAAACATTTAAGAAATTAGATTTGAATTCAACAATTGAGTATAGCTTTTTTTCTCTTGCCTCCTCAGACTTAAATCAGACACCAAGTATTAGACTGGTTTACTCAAATCACTACATTATTTCAATTTTAGCTATTGTTAGAGTATACTAAGCATAATAAACCCAATATCACATAATACTGACTCATATACATATTTATGTGTGTATATGTGCTACAAAAGATTATTCTAAGATTAAGTGTCTCAGTTTGATGAGGCAAAGAAAACTCAAAGTACGTTAGTAAAAAAAAACTTTTTAAAGGTAGATGTCAAAGTGCTATTTTTAAAAATATTTTTATATTAAATCAGTTTTTCACTATAGAAAAAGTACAAAGAAATAAGATTAAAGACCACTTTTATAAAGGAGTATGGGGTAGGTGTATGAATTTTCTACACACTTATAAAAATGGGTGTATATGTACACACACACACATACATATAATAGGTTGAAGAGTGACACCACACCCCCTGCCAGAATTCACGTCCACTTAAAATCTTAGTATATGATCTTATTGGGAAACAGTCTTTTCAGATGTAATTAGTTGGAAGTTATAAAGGATTAGGGCCCTAAATCCAATGGCTAGTGTCCTTCTAAGAAGACCATGTGGAAACAGAGACACAGACACACAGGGAAGGAGGTCACATGGTAACAGGCAGAGATTGGAGTGAGGTAGCTGCAGCGAACACACAGGGCCACCGGACAGGAAGAGGCAAAGAATGATTCCCCTTCAGAGCCTCGAGAGGGAGCATAGCCTTTCAAACACCATTTCAGACTTCTAAACTCCGCAACTTTGAGGGAATAAATGTCAAACCTCCTAGTTTGTGGCAGTAGTGTTTTCAGTGGCCCTGGAAAACCAGTACAATATATATACACTTTGGTACTGGTCAGCTTGTTTCTCCCTACATATTGTGAACATCTTTCTTTCTTTCTTTTTTTTTTTTTTTTTTTTTTAAGATTTTGTTTATTCACTTGAGAGAGAGCGCGAGCACAGAGGGAGGGGAGAAGCAGACTCCTTGCTGAGCAGAGAGCCCAACGTGGGGCTGGATCCCAGGACCCTGGGATCCTGGAGCAGAAGGCAGATGTTTAACCGACTGAGCCACCCAGGTGACCCTGTGAACATTTTTGCTACTTCTTCCTGGGTAATATTTGCACTACGTCTCATTGTGTAGGGAGGTGACCACAATGTACCCGATACCACAAATCTTACAGTAGCACGTTTAATTGCAAGAATTTTAATTTGGTCATTTTCTCTTTTTCAGTTAATTATTATTTCAAGACAACAGAACTGATAGTCAATTAAATGCTAATAATGACCAAGTCATTGCTGGTTCACATAAAAAGACATGACGTTTTTTCACGTTCTAGAACTCTTCAAGTAATTTTTGGCAGAGGTTCAGTTGTAAGACTTCTCACAGCCAGTTGAACATCATTGGTTCTGGACTCCCACTTTAACAGAAAAGGAAACAAGAAATCATCTTTTATTTAAAAAAAAAAAAAAAAAAGTCCTGTCCTTGGCCTTGGCCATCGTAAACTAAGGGAATCACAGGATGTCCTGTCTAATGGTATTTGGCTTCCTTTCATGGAACAACCTCAATTAAAGCAAAAAGAACACACTCAACTCTCAAGTGATATCTGAGTGGCTGTGACCCGCTCAGTCCCAACCAGAACACAGAAAATAATCATCTGTAACCTAGATTGCAAGACATTACTGCCATCATGGAAGCAGCAACCCAGCTGAAATTTGGCCTGAAGTTTTTGCAATAAGATGAATAAATGACACATGAAATAATTTAAACTCACAAAATCTACTAGCAGACCTAGGGCATTTGTGAAATCACCAACGACCTTATATTTTGGAGTATCTTTGGATTTTGAAACATACATGGTTAAGAAGTTTGGCTTTCGGCAGCCAAGATTCTGGAAGTTAAGCATCCCCACTGTCTCAAAAATCACAAGGCCCTCGGCTGACCCTTTCAGGTAAACCTGAAATCAGGCATTAGTTTCCCAGTTTCTCAGTTCTACTTAAGGCAATTATTCCTTAGGGGTTTACAGAAGTTAGGAGTCAGACTAGCAACACAAAACTGCCAAATTAGAATGAGAATGCATGGAGGAAGAATTGGGGGATGTTTGCCTCCAAAATTCCCTCTCTCTCTCAAACACACACACACACACAGACGTGCACTTTAACTACCCTGGCAAAAATTTTTAAGTATGAAAATTGTTCCTTGCTACCTTTAAAGAAGAAAACATTTCTACATACATTTTCCTCAAACATAGGAGTGGAAAATTTGATCCAGCATTAAGGGGACATGCAATACAAAGAAAAAAGTATCTACATAATTATTGGGTTCTTCTCCACAGAATTAAAAAAGCGTCCCCTAGCTATCAAAATGCCAGAGAAAACCAAGCTCTTATTAACTTGTTAACTCATTCATATGCAACTTTTGAAGTATGTATATAGTGGTTGTTCTTTCCCCCTAAACTAGAAGAATGATCCTGTTATTTCACTTTTTAACAATCTGTTTTAATAGAATCACTGAATATGTACTCAGGGGGAGCTGAACCTAACTGCTTGCAAGGCACTGTAGACAAAGACCAGGGAGCTCAGCTAGTCTTTTTCTTGAAGAGTTTATAAGGAGGTTAAGAAGAACACAAGACCCATAGCCCCTAAAATCTAAGACTATATTACAGTATCCAGAATTTTTTACAATCCTCTTAATAACAATAGGATAAAACATGTAATTTTAAGAAACAGGCAACTGCCTACAGACACTTCACTTAAAATACACAAAAGGCCAATAAGCACCCAAGGTACTTAACATCCTTCATCACCAGGAACATATGAATTAAAATCTCAGTGTGCAAGTTCTATACATCTGTAAGGAGGATGGCCAAAATCCAGAACACTGACAATACCGACTGTTGCCAGGAATGTGAAGCAACTTTCACACACTGCGGGCAGGAACGTGAAACAGAACAACCACCCTGGCCATTTGTAGTTGCTCAAGTAGGATTCGAGGATGCCATACCACTAGTCCCCTTCCAGGTATCTACCCCAGAGAAATGAAAACATATATTCCCACAAAGACTAGTATGTAAAAAATTCATGGAAGTTTTATTCCTGCTTGCTAAGAACTGGAAACTACCCAGATGTTCATCAACTGGTGAATGATACACAAAACACGGGGCAGCCAGATAATGGCTGACTACTTCGCAACAAAGGACAGGCTGCTGATCAACCCAGTCCGGATGAATCTCCAAATGATGCTGAGTAAAAGAAGTCAGACCCTGAAGAGCACAATCTGGATGGTTCCATTTATGTCCAATGTGACCTACCCATATGGTGACCATGCAAGTGACTACCACCACCACGTGAGATGAAGTGAAGCAGTGGTTGCCTGGGGTGATGGACAAAGAGAACCGGGCATCTTCCAGGACTGATGGCTTCAAGGGCATATACATGGCCAAACCTCGCTGCATCGTATACTCTAAATGGACGCAGCTGACTGTACATAAGCTAAATCTTCATCAGGTTGAAAGGGGGAAGGCTACAGTATCATATGTCTGAAGTTCTTTCCAGATTCCATTTGGACTTTTAACTAACATCCGCTGCGTGCCAGGTATCATGCCAGGGGCTGAGGCCACAAAGATGATAAAGGATTACAGACAAAGGGCAAAAGAGCAGACTGGAACTGGGAGCAAGGAGGGACGAGAGGGAGCAAGGAGGCACGGGAAGGAGGTTGGCACACCCACTTGGGAAGCCCTCACCCTGCGCCTGGTTTGCACCTTTCCCCACCACACAGGCTAAACACCCCCTCTTCCGTATCCTCCTTTGCTAGCAAAACACTGAGCCCACAAGCCCCACAAGCTTTCTATTTCACGGTTATTGATGGTGAGCAGGTCCCTATAGCTGGGATAATGCATTCAAAGCTGCCCTTTTGTTTATTCTTAATTGGTCAGTCTCCATGGGGATTCCCGGAGCCCTCACCCAGACTGGCGGGTGAGGGGCCAGGGCAGGGGAGACTGTGGATGCAGATGGCTGTTTCCTGCCCGCGTGGCACTATTGCAGGGGTCACATTAAGGCCAGATACTGCTCAGTAACTTCCAGAAGGGGGGAGGCTGGACGAAGAGCCAGGGCGGCGGAGGACCGTGGCAGAGTGATGGCCTGGACACGTAACCTGCAGCTTTAGGGCCCGCCCCACACTTGATGCACAGGGTCGGTGCTCCAACAAGAAGGAAACAAAAATTCAAAGAGAGGGCATCAAGAAAGAAATCTCAGAGGATTATTTGGCAGTTAGTGCGATATTTAGGGAGGATACTAAGCAGGCCGGACACATCACAGATCAACACAGGCGGTGGCTCCAGCGCACCCGGGAGAAAATGAAACAAAATCCAGACTAAGGGTTGCTGTGTGTGCAGCCTCTTGGGGCAGCTGCTGGAGGGGCACATTTCGCTTGTGCCCCGTGATGTTGTTTTAATCTGAGAGTAGTACCGGTACTAGGCCAAGCTTTAGAATCATCTCTCTGACTTCAGTCAGTCCGTGGGCATGTGGAGATGCTTTTCAACACACTTGAGCATGGACACCTCATGGTTAAACTTCATACTCATCTGACTTTTTAAATTCCTGCTACTAAAGTGTTACATGAACCCCCACTGACTAGGCAATCCACTTATATAATGTCAGTTTAAACAAAACAAAATGAAACAAAAAGGTATACAGGGACTTATCTGTCTAGTTCCCACCATTACTAGTTTATATCCTTAGTTTCTCCGTGTACATCAAGTAAATGGGAATATATATTCTCTTTTTCCGTTTTGCATAATGGCATACTGTACTATTTTTAACCTAGTGATGGTCAATTCAACAATCGTAAAAATCTGGGGATCCCAACAGATAAGCCTTTTACTCTTCTCAAGGGCCTTCCTGTCAGGGTGAAGGAACGCGACCATGCAGGCCACTCAGCAATGCTCCGACCGGTGCCTTGTGATTGCGTGAAAACATATTCAGAGGACACACACGTTCAATTTTCACGTACATGCTCCACTTCTGAAAGCTGCTGAAAAATCACAGGACTAATAACTGCAGCCCTGCTTGATTGGTATTAGGACAATGATCAAATGATCAATGATCAATGAACAAAAAAGTTACTTTATCAGGGTCAGGTGTGGGTCTCCCCCTTTTCAGATGCCTCCTGCCAAGTACTGTCCCTGACACCCCAGGGGCTTTTCCAGGAGGGGCTGGGCATTATTTATCTCTGCCCTCTGGGGGCCCAGCAGTGGAGCCTGGCATAGAGAAGGAACTCAGTAAGGTTGTTCAAAGGATAGAAATCTCAAGCGACTGTGGGAATTTGGGCTTAAATCTCCATTATTGTATAAAATCCAGAAGTGAGAATTTAAAAAGCTACATTAGCAACAACTTGAAAACATGTTTTGGTATTTTAAAACGAAAAAAAAGGTAATAGACCGGGGGGTGGGGGGGGGGGGGGGTGGGGGGGTGGAGGCCACGCTAGTAGCTTCCCTTTCTCCTGATTTGTTGACCACCAAATACAAACCCTGCAAGGAATCAAGGGAGTAGGGGCTCTTAAATAAAGGGATACCAGTATTTATAAGCAAAGTAAAACTGTGACTCAGAGAACTTCCTTGTCATGATCATGCCTCTGGCAATTTTGACAAGTTACCTTTCAGGGCTTTTCCAGGACAGGCTGACACTAAATAAAAAATTAATGTCTCTAAAGTGAAGCAAAACAAAAACAAACAGTACTTTAAAAAAGGAAAAAAAAAGGATCGCAGAAATCTAAGGAAGAGCGCTGGAAGAGAATTTCAGGCTTATGCAACAATGAACATTGGCCATAAACTCCAGGACCAATTCTGTACAATACATCACAATTTTATAGATTTCTATCAATGCACACTACATGTTTTTAACTCCTACTTCCCTCTCTCAAATCTCTTGCCCTTTGCCCCTTCTGTTCCAAGTCATGGCCAAAATCTGATTCTTCTGACATACTTTCCATCCTGAACCAAGTCAGGTCTGGAAATAACAAAGACTGAGCTCTAGCTGTATTTTTCTTTACTGGATAAACTACACAAAAGACAGCATCACTAATAGGAAACATCAACTTCACTATCCTATGTATACATTACCACCACCTTCTGCTCTTTTAGAAACAAAAAAATCATGCCTGAAGAAGAAAGTATGTCCTGGTTCAAGTGAGCAAAATTCTAATTAGCCAGGGGAGATCTGACACTGAAAACGTACAAGTATTTTTTTTTTTTAAGTAACCTACTAAGAAATTATTTCTTAGTGGCCTATAAAACTCTGTTTAACCTTTACCCCGCTATTTATTTTCACTAAAACACTCATCAGGGATGCTTTGTAACAAAAACACATTTAGGAGAAATTTCTTTGATTATGCTATAGGGTAAAAAGGTGTGTAATTTCAGTTTTTGCCTATGTGAATTACAGGTTTCCAGTTTGAAAGAATCTTCTCAACAACAAAATATAAATTCTAAGGGATACAAATACTGAGATAAACAATCAGAATTTCAAAATGAACTGAGAAACAAGGTTCAGGGCACCTGGGTGGCTCAGTCAGTTAAGCGTGTGCCTTCAGCTCAGGTTATGATCCCAGGGTTCTGGGATCGAGTCCTGCATTGGGCTCCCTGCTCAGCAGGGAATCTGCTTCTCCCTCTCCCTCTGCTGCTGCTCTCTGTCAGATAAATAAACAAAATCTAGGGCGCCTGGGTGGCTCAGTTGGTTAAAGCCACTGCCTGGCTCAGGTCGTGATCCCGGATTCCCCGGATCACCTTCCACATCAGGTTCCCAGCTCCACAGGGAGTCTGCTTCTCCTTCTGACCTTCTCCCCTCTCATGCTCTCTATCACTCTCTCAAATAAACAAATAATATATTAAAAAAGAAAGAAAGAAAGAAAGAAGGTTCACAAGATGCTAATAAGGATGTGTGAGGAGTGTTATGAAGAGAGCTGTTGGGATAGTACATAAGATACCGGAGAAGTAGGACACGGCTAATTCAGTATCACAGAGGCTGAGAGTAGAATGACAGCCTAATAAAGTCAGGAAGAATGAAACTCTCCTAACTATATATATATTTTTTCTAACATTTTATTATGTAATTTTATATATTTCATATATTCATTCAACATATATTTCATTATGAAATATTCATATAGTCTAACATATACATATTCTAACATATTTCATTATGAAAAAAGGTAGTTTTCATAGGAGAGGAACAAGCCAATTTTTCCTTTGAAGTGAAATGGACAAAATTTCAAAGTAAACAAATCGACTTAATCCAGATTCAAGTCTCAGTCTTCTCCAGAACCTGCCATCGAGGGGATCACCTTCCGGCCATATGAAGAACTGGCACCACAGCCACATGGGGCGCTCCGGGAAGCTTCCTCAGTTACGTCTGTAATTTTATGGCATTAAATGACTCAGAAGGATCCTTCACAATGAAGTATCATACCCCCCCACTTCTGAGTCGGAAGGACTGGAAGAGTGTAAGCTCTATACACCTCCTGAGTCACCTCCTGAGGTTCTGTAGCTGACTACGAAGTGGGCTCCTGCAAATACAGAAGCCACCAGCTGACAAAGTCCTGTCCTGGGGTGAAGCTGCACTGATGGCTTCTACTCAGGGAGAGAAGACTCAAGCCAGGAACATATGCCTAGATCTCCAGAGTAGGGCTAGAGAATTCTCTCATGGCAAATCAAGTATTCTCTAGGAATTCTGGCCCTCTCAGGTGGGGCACTGGAGGACCCTCATTTTCCTCTCAACTCCCATTTTGAAAAAGGAGATGAATTCCAGCATGCACTTCTGTTTTCATTATGCTATTTTTCAATTAATGAACTTTCAGTGGCCCTCAATTTCCAAGTTCTGACTACCCTGCCTGCCTTCCAATGCCCCTGCTTTATTTTCCACTCCTGCCCAACATGGACCTTGCTAGGCCAGTGAAAATTCTGATTCTAAAGCCTATACTCTTGAGACCAAAAGTTTTGGTCTTCCACATTGTTTAGCTTCCTATGGCATACCGGCTTTGGGGTATCTTCTTTGTCTTTGAGCCACTGTGGACTAAGGAAATGCAAACCACTTTTTCTCCTAGACCAAACCAAATACTCACAACAAGGTAAATCTGTTACAAAAGGAGTTGCTTAAACATCTGACTTCCCTGGAACTCAAGGTCCTTATGGTGCATCTAGCACAGACTTTGGCCAGAGTACGCTTTTGAAAATTGGTCAAATTCTCTAAACCAAATGGAATTTTTAGATTAGCCTCTGTATTTCCGCCCTCCTTATTAATCTAAGGGATAACTCACTGCAGCTCTAGCGAGTCCCATATCAATACAGAAAAGATAGGGCATGGGGCACCTGGGTGGCTCAGTGGATTAAGCCTCTGCCTTTGGCTCAGGTCATGATCTCAGGGTCCTGGGATCGAGCCCTGCATCGGGCTCTCTGCTCAGCGGGGAGCCTGCTTCCTCCTCTCTCTCTGCCTGCCTCTGCCTACTTGTGATCTCTGTCTGTCAAATAAATAAATAAAATCTTAAAAAAAAAAAAACAGATAAGGCAGATGGAAATCCACCTCCTAAATTCGAAGAACCATCTCAGGCCACCATTCTGCTAAGATAACCCACTGTAAAAAGATACAACCAGTGACAACCACTGCTGAGTAGGGGTGAGCATCTAAGTACACGTGCCCAGAAGACCAACCCCTTAACAGAAGTTCTGACAAAGGACCCCTAGAAGAAGTTAAAAATTAGGCACCTAATGAGCATCAGATAATCCTTTGATTTTTACAAATACAAAGAAAAATATTAAGGACAAGATCACCATTTTCAGAAACTTCCTATGACAGCAGCAAACCTATATGATACTAATATGTAGGCAACATACAAGTGAAGCTAGACTTCCCCTGTCCGCAGCTGCCGACATGAGGAGCAAGGGGTCTGAAATCTACATTCTCATCACAGTAAGCCACCTTACAACAACCTCTGTTAAATGGGACACACTTTCACAAATGTCTTTTATACACACACAATATTTCTTTTTTTTTACTTAAGAGTTCATTTTTCAAAACTGGCCAAGTTGGGTAGGAGAGCCAATGCCTTGCTTAAGTTTAAGTTTTGCCTTTCTTTACCGTCCATTTCCTGGGGCCAAGTTGGTTTGGGATTTTGTCTTGGTGTTTTTGTTTGCTTGTTTGTTCTAGTATTCAGAAACACATGCTACTGTATTGCATGTTCAAACACCCATGTGGAAATAGTCCCCTGGACTTATACATTCATTCTTAAGAGACTGGAGTATGCAAACAAGGATGCACTGGGCAGAGGGCCAGTTAATAAATCTCATTTCCTGCAAGCATCTGCATGAAACAGAGCTATAGGGAGTAGCCTCTCCAGGGAAAACCAGAGCCTGACTCGTTCCTTCTGTGAATTAAACACTATCACCTCAGATGGCCCACACCACATTTGTTTTTTAAGCACCTCTTAAAATATATGGATTTCCAGTGCTCATAAATGCAGTGAGGAAGCTGGGTCCAAGAAGGCAATCACACAGTAGTGGACATGAACAGTAGAAATACCCACATAGCCCTGCTGAGCCATTTTTGCACTGGCCTCCTTTGACTGAAATTACTACTGGAAGGATAATTTCCTAAAGGTAACTTGCTCTTCTAATCAAAGTAAGCATGGGTTTCGATAATGGTGAACCACCCTCTCTGGTCCGGACTATAAAAATGGACTTGGTTTACACAAAGAGATACCTGGAGTGCGATACATGGGTCATGAACCATATTTGACCCTTATCCATGAACAATCTAGTGCAAATGGCATGACAAGAAAGTCCTTTGCTGGGAAGAGTGGCCACCTGACATTACTAGAAAGAACAGTACTGTTCTCTAGGTGTCCTCTCCTCTCCTCACCTGTGTTACCTCCTGGCCTGGAGCTCCTGGAAGAGTAGTAATGGCATTCTTCTTGTATCTATGTAGATCTTTTATGAAAGTCTTTGTTTTAAATGTTTGAAGCTAACCTCACAGTGACTCTGTGAGAATGCAAGGAGATAATCTCACTTGCCATGAGCAACTGTAGAAAATAGGGCCAAAGGTAAAGGACCCGCTTGAGGCCTACCTACAAGACAGCGAAGGAATCAGGAAGAGAGTTCCCTCCGATCATCCCAGGGCTCTGGGCTGTCCCCTCCAAGGAACTCAAACTGAACTCTTCAGCACATGTCATTTTTGAGGGTTATAATGAACCCACCACCTAAGCAAAATTTATTTGGTTAAATCTCTCTATTTGGGCTTTCACAGTACCTTCCAAGTTTCCTCAGCAATTAAATGGCAATATTATTCCAGCCTCAGGATGCCAAAATAATTATGGAACACTTCCTGGATAGAAACAGGTCTCACATTTTTCCTTTCCCCATGCCCCTCCAAAAAAATAAGTGGTAGTTATACGACATCGGCCATCTACTTTGAAAGCAGAGCAGACCAAAGAAAACATAAGGTGTGTCTGTCTCAGCATACACCCTTTGTGTAATACAATACTGATATTACTTTGGAGGATTCCTATTTCATTTAACCTATGACACCTCTCACTATGGTGTCCAGTAATCTTGTTACATAAAATACAAATGAAATAATGCTCTTACTGACTTAAGAATTTCTCCAGTCAGGTCTTTTCTTTAAATTCCGTTTTTTTTTTCCTTTCACATAATCTCAGGTACCATTACAGGGACTCAGAAAACAAACTGCATATAATTTAGGAAATGAAAATAACTTAGATTGAATTGAAAAGGTAACTAAGCTTTTACTTTAAAGCAACATTTTATCACCAAAAGGTAGCATTTAACCTTTCCAACCAAGTCATTTTCCACCACCATTTCAAGTTTGTTCATATGACTAATAAAACCCAACTAAGCAACTTCCTTTGGCCTATGTGGTAAAATTCGAACTCCGTCTTAAAAGCAACTGCTACTTACGTGGCAGAGATTAAATTACTGACAAAATGAAGGCTTCAAATCATATTACTTATATGAACAGTTTAACTAAGTGAGGTTTAAAAGCAACTCGGGGTTTTTGTTTTTGTTTTTAAATTCTATTTTAGGCTTTGGAATGTTCACAGAGAAAGGTGGATGAGTAAGGGAGAAAAGGGACCCAATGTTCCAATCACAAGGATCTCCAAAAGGAGAGTCCCAGACGTTGTGGACCAATTTCGGTTTATATTAATAACAAGCGCTTGGACTCTGTAAGGATGCCATGTCAACATATTAGTTGGAACCATAAGGCATGAGATTTTGGTGACCTCATGGGCACAGCCAAAATTAACTCCAAGTATTTATATAACTGCCGGAGATGGCAGGGCAAAGGTTGCTTATAAATTTTTCTTTTTGAGACAGCAAATAGGTTTTTTTTGGTCAAAGAGAGAGGAAGTAGGTTGCTTTGGGTCCCATTCTACAAATATGTCATATTTACACACACTGAATATTCTACCCACAATACCAGCGGAACATTTAGATGAAGGCATTAAAAAAAAAAAAAAAGAAAGAAAAAAAGAGTTATTTCCTGTTGCTCACTAACTGAGAGGATGCGCTCTAGAGGTATGTGTGCTCTGCCTTGAAGCAAAAGCATTGTTAGTGGTTATCAAGGTAACATTTAAAAATAACTAGCCCAGTACAAAAGAACTTCAGAGGAAATATGAGGGAAGCTATCAGTCTCCCTTCAAGTCTGGCCTTGAGCTGCATTAGACTCTAGCTGCATTCTCCATTACATTGTTATCCTTATCAAACAATGCAAACAATTTTAATGAGCTTATCTACTAGAACATATTGCCAGATATGCTAATGTAAAAATGATGCCAACCATACAGACCCACTCATTAATCAAAAACCTCACAATACAATGAACCAAGATCAGGCCCATCCTCAAATCAGACCTCAGCAAAATAGCAGGAATTACCTTCCTACTGTTTAAAGAAGGGCGGGCTCCCCCACCCATGCGGACACTTAAACTCCTAAGAAAATGCATAACGGCACCCCGGTTTCCTCAGGTCCACTGCAGTCCAGTCTCTTTCTAATAAACCACGGGTTCTGTGGAGAAAATTTTGGCGAATGTCTGACACCGTGACCTCTGCTGTCAATCCTTGCACCAATCAGCGAGCAGAATTCTTACAAAGCTCCATCAATCTGGCGGTTTAACATCACAGACTGCAGCTTAATCTAGAGGATTCCATCTTTCCTGCACACACACCAGGGCAAGCTCAAACATTTTTCTCGCCATCCTCCTGTTCCCTGCCTCTAGGCACAGCCTATCCAATGGTTCCCTTAAAATCTAAACGAAAGGAGGAAAGGAAGTGCTACAGCCTGTCTCCCTTAGGAGAGGAGGGAAAAACTGCTAGCATTTTTATCAGTGTGGAAGGAAGGAGATGGAAGGAGA
>RCUC01044803.1:0-44143 GCA_003697995.1 Taxidea taxus jeffersonii | reverse complement strand
AGATCATAAGAACAACTGAAAAGTATACAATGTTTACTCACTATTAAACAAAATCAGGCATAAGCCTGAATATGAGGCAATATTTTTCCTAATTTACATTTACATAGTATGTATATTAAATATATAATATATAAATCATGAATATATCATTGTACATCATATATATCAGGAATATACATATAGAGAAAACATATATTTAAGGAAATATACTTTTATAATTTATTTTTATATATTGTTATATATAGGATGTTCTTTTAATTACTTTATTTGAACAAGTACTGTTGAAGGAATACTTGCTGACATTATTTGAATTAAGGCAATTTGGGGATGTGTTTGTAGTTGTCAATCGACAGGATTAGTAAATAAAGAGAGTAATAAACTTCCTTCGGTATGTATTTCTAGTTCATTCCATTGTAGTTGGAAAACACACCAACGTATAGTGAAAATACTATAGCACAATGATTAGCAGCAAAAGTTTCGAAGTCAAACCATCTTGACTCAAAAATTGGCCCTGTTATGGGGTCTGTAGATAAACTTAGGAAAATATTTAAACTCTATATTCATCATCTGTAAAATGTGCATAGTATTATTAGTTATCACGGTACATTGTTCTCAGAACTAAATGAATTATATACATCAAATGCTTATAATATTGCCAGGTAGAAATCAATTAATAAATGTTAACTATTATAAATAGCACTTCCTCATTCAAGAATGAAATCTGTTTCCCTAATACTTTTACCATTACTTTTGTTAAAGAAAAAAATATATACAACCATATAAACTTTCAAATATTTGAAGATAGTTGCTGATTCCACTTATCATATAGTTTTAAATTATTCCTCACTCCTGTTTTCCATTTATAAACCTGTTAGTCTAAAACACTGAAGGTGTTTATGAGGATTAAACCCGGGCATCCGGCTTGATTTTTGACTATGCGTGATAAATGCCAATAACATCTCTCTTTTTTCTGAATATTAAGAATATTATAGATCATGCTAAAATTCTGTGACAAACAAGGGCTCTGTAAGGCAAAACAAAAAGAGCCAAGAATCTCACTACAATGAAGTTCATTATGTCCCCAGGTCCCTACATGATTTGTCTTCTTTCCCCCAATTTTCAGTCTTCTTCTGATTGTTTTATACATAATTTCATGGGTTTTTATTTTATTAAAATGAAAGAAGAAGGAAAATATATCCATTGCATCTTTCTGGAAGTGTAAGTCCTGTAAAATCCATTTAAGCATAAAAATCCTGAAGTTATTTTTACTCTTGTTACTATTAAGAAAAATCCTGAAGTTATTTTTACTCTTGTTACTATTAAGCTATATTTTCTTAACTTGTATTTGTAACAGAGAAATTTTGAACTATAAAGGAGCCCAAATCAAGAGTTGGATGCTCAACGGACTGCACCACCCTAGGTACCCCAAAACTTAAAAATTTTAAAGTAAATTTTTACCAGATATCTTTGTTGTGCTTTCCTATAAATGTCATCTGCAAACTTGATATTTTCCAATACATATATATGACTATATATATAATACATGTATTATATATAATATATAAGACTATATAAGACAAAACTCCAAATAAAGTCATCATATACTGCATTTTATCATTCATTTATTCATGCATACAACCAGATATTGTTTTTGAAATGACCAAGTATTGTATAAACCCATGACCCTTAAAAATCTAGCAAAAGCCTAAAAACAAAAAAAAAATTTTCTACCTCAGAAAAGTTTACATCTTGAGTCAATGCGGAAGAGGAATTCTTACACACACACACACACACACACATACACACACACTTTAGGAAATATGGAGTGAATACTATTAAAATAAACTGTATACAACTTATAAACTTATAAGCTGTGGTGATTATACAGGAGAAAAAGAGGTTTCCCAAGACATGGAAGAGGCATTACACATAGTTTGCTGACTGATAAGCTCCCATGCACGTGTTTGAAAAAAGCTCCCGATTTCTGAGAACTTTAATATAAGTGGTAATATTAAGAGCACAACTAGTGGAATCAGGATGAAATAATATACTGAATACTGCTGGAATGACTCCTGAAATTGAAGGCAAACTTACACAGGTGAATATTATTATGATTTTCTTTAGGTTTAGTGAGAAGAAATAATATTTTACATAATTACATCATTGAAATGAATTCAAACCTTGAGCTGTCTTATTCCAAAATGCAAGGTCGTAATTGCATAACATATTGTGTCCTCCACATACAGCAATTTATATGGAATCAACAAATATGACGTACTTGTGATCTCTCTTGTTAGGGAAAGATTAGTGTGTGGGTACATTGGCTTTTCTAAAAAAAGTATTTTGCATATCTTTTAATCACTATTCCCTCAATATGATTTCTCCAGATTAAGATTTTGTAAAAATTAAGGAAGTTAAACACAAAATTATATTCCCCAGCAAATGATTGCTTGAAATGTGTTATAAGGTATTCATTGAACACACATTCAGGGACTAAATATTCTTCCATAAAAGCTGAACAGTCTAAAAATAAAAGCATCTGGAACTGAAGAACATCTAACACATACGAGGAGATAAGCCTTAAGAGTGTCTCCAGGCAGGGCAGTCAAAATTAACCTCGGATAATGGTTTTGAATTTACTTTACTGCACAGTTGACTTAAGAATGAGCTCACGAAGTTCTGTTTTATAAAGCATGGCTGAATTCGTTTTACCTTTAGCAATTTTGAATGCAGGTATAAACTGATGCCTGCCTGAGCCAACATAAAGATCTTAGTAAAGCCCAGAGAGAATTTCAAAGGAAAAAGAATGATCAAGAATGTCAAATACCCACAGAAGAGTTTAATTAAGATAAGGACTAAAGAGCGCTCAATGTACTTGGTAGTAAAAGTCATTGATAACCTTAGTGAGAAAAGTTTCACTGGAAAGTTGAGTACAGGAGTCTGATTAAAATGGGTTAAGTAGTGAACAGGAAGTAAAAAAAAAAGTGTAGTCTGGGAGCAAAGGTTTCTCTTTTTAAAGGTCTCTCTCTCTCTCTCTCTCTCTTTTTTTTTTTTTTTTAAATTAAGGTCTTAAAAAATCAAACATGTTTATGTGCTCAGGAAGTGAAACTGATTGGAAAGGAAAAGATACATGTGAACTAGAAATTTAATATACTTACTTTGCTAAAAAAGACATAAAGGGTCAGTCTTTACCATACAGAGACATGATTTTACTTTGCATAAGCAGGTATTTATCTCTTTGGAGAAGGCAAAATGAAGAAATTGGGATGGATACACGATAAGATAAATGTGTATGAGCCAGTAAATCATGGGCTACATTCCCCAAAACCTCAGTCAAAGGAAGCAAGGTTGTCATCTGGCTTTGAGAAGGATGAAGGTGATGTTGAAAACATTCGAAAATACATTTTTAAAACTTTATGCTGATATTAAAAAAAACTTACTATGGATTTTGTTAGTAATACTCCCTTTACTTTTTCTAAGAGACTTTGCTATTGAGAATGTGATAATCAAAGTGCTATAACCCATCACATCATTTTTTTCCACAATAATTGTGGTATAGTAAAGGCTAATGGTTAAAAATATATGATTTCTTTGGAGCCTTATGGGGAGTTGTGCTTTCTTGATCTTATTATAGCTCAAGATGAACAGTCCAACACAGTTTATCCAAAGCTATGCATGCGTAAATTGGTCACATCTATAAAAATGAAATGGTATTTTTATCTAGTTGCACACTTTTCCTTGCCCATAATAACTTCAGGAACTCTATTACGAAAAGTTATATAAGGGTAAGAGTTCTTGAACACAGTGTGAGTACTATAATGAGTACATTCCATAAGAGTTTTAGGACTTAGAAAAGAAGAGAAAACAGAGACAACGAGAGTTGAAGAAAGAGGAGTGAAAGCCCCCAAAATCTGAATAGTGCAGTTGAATAAACTGATAGCAGTCGATGTGTAAATAGTGGAAAGGAGAGGTGGCCGGGATCAAAGATTGATGTATTAGGTTTCAAATGTCAGAGGTGGGGTGATGAAAATATAACAAGGTCTTCAGTATCATCATGGTTGTTAACCCTAAGTACCACCACCTCTTGGTTCCCACTTCTTGGTTCCCATGCACTTCTATAATCTCTTCCACTTGAGTGTGCGCTTAACTTAGTCACTTGCTTTTAATGCACAGAATATAGCAACAGGGATGATGTGTCAGTTACATTACCAGCCCCTCCTCTCCTTCTCTCCCTCCCTCTCGCTCTCCCTTTCTCCCTCTCCCTTCCTCTCTCTCAAAATGTTGTGAGCTGCCTTGTGGAGAAGTCCATGAGACAATCCACTATTATCTCAGGACGAAAGTCAAGAATGACTTGAGGCCTGTGAACGTCCATGTGAGTGACCTTGGGAGCAGGTCTTCCTCCAGGCACATCCCGGGGAAGCTGGAACCCCAGGTGACAACCAAGTGACAGCCTGTGACAGACCCTGCGCAAGAGGCATCTAATCAAGTCTCACCCAGATTTTCAATTCACAGAAGCTACAAGTTAATAACTATTGTTGTTTTAAGCCACTGCGTTGTTGGGCTAACCGATTATACAGCACGTGATAAACACCCGTGTTGCACAGCTGAAATGCCATGGAAGGGAAAGGACAGAACGATGGGCTGAAAGTTCTACGGCAGGATGTTTAGAGGATTATCATCATGGGTCATGATCAACTAAGATAAGTAGTCACAATGTAACATAAGAAAAAATACTCCTATCAACCTCGTAACAACTGTGAGGACTATTTTAGATACTGCATTGAATTCTTAGCAGATTAACACATCAAGCAAGAAATATCAGTGATTAGCATAATGCTGCTTATTATTTGAAGGGGCTTGAAAGTGACATCGTTTTCTATCTTTACTAGAACTCCACCCGAGATAGGCTAAGAATAATAAGGCATGCACATTATAAAGTAGAACTTTTATTATTGTTGATGTTATTGCTTTCTTTTATGAGGGAACGTGATATGGTTGAGTGACAGTAACAGATTCTAATACCAAACTCCACAGACAACGTACTCACCCAGCTAGAGGATGCTCTGGATTATTTCAGGCAGCCCCATGTACTGGTATAAAACTTGTGCTCTGAAGAACAAAATGTGGATTTCCAGTAATCTGAATTGCAAAATCAAAGAAAAAGAAGTGGATTGAGCTACACATTTTCAGGTCCACTTGTAAACTCACTGACAAAATACTGCTCCTCCTCCTATAAAAGGAGGAGGGAAGGGAGCCATCAGAGATACTCTTCTAATGATAATAGTAACCATATGAAAGAAAGCATTAAGAGTGCAAGATAGTTGCCAATTATCCTGACAATGATTATACTTATTTTGGTATACTGTCTGAAACTAGCATAGGTTTTATAAAATTATCTGTGCAATAAATAATGTGAAGGAAGTATGAATGAGCAACCAAAATATTACAAATTAAAATGATTAATAATAATAAATTAAAATACAAGATAAATTCTAGCTTCTATTTTAGATGGAAATAAAACAAAATGAAACTAGAAATTATGTCAGTCCCACCCATAAAACAAGAAATGCCAGATAACTTTGAAAAAGCAAAATTTTCTTGAACCTCTCAGAAAAAAGAAGGAGAAAGACAACAGGCTAACCAAATCTGAAATGACAGAAAGACAGGCAACTCCAAGGAGTTATAAATCACAAGCATTTCCACACCTGCAGAAAATGCCATGTGATATACAAACTGCTAAGAATAACACAGACAGTATTTTCAAAAAATTATTAAAGACAAATGTGGGCCATCATGAAGATACATAAACTTTGGAAGCCTCAGGTCCAAGAAGCACATTGACTCCAGAATCTTGTCCGTGGACATAATTGGGTAGTTATGGACTGCATGTTTATGTCACCCTTACATTTATATGTTGAAATTCTAACCCTAATGTGATGCTGGTTAGGAGATAAGGCTTTGGGAGGACATTAGGTCATAAGGGTAGAACCCTCTCGAATGAGATTAGTACCCTTATAAGCAGAGACATGAGAGCTCTCTCTCTCTTGTTCACTCTCTCCCTCACTCTCTCTGTGTCTCCCTGTTAGGTGAAGACACAAGGATTAGACAACCATATGCAAATCAGGAAGCAAGCCATCGCAGGACACAAGATCTGCCAGCACCCTTATCTTGCATTTTTCTGCCTCCACAGCTATGAGAAATAAATATTCGTTGTTTAAGCCACCTAGCCCATGGTGATTAATTATAGCAGCCTGAAATGATGAAGACAGGTATGCACAAGGAAGACTGGAATCAGGATGAAAGACCAGAGCAAGGATCCCTTGTATAAACCCTGAGGAAGGGAGCAGCCCATGCTGTGGGCAACACCACAGAAGGACCCTCTTTCCTTTCTTCCCTATGAGGCACAGCCTCAAGATTCTGGAAGAAGAGTAGCCAACACGGATGCCCTAGAAACTCAGGTGAAGATCCTCTGCAGCTTAGAGAAGAGATCAGAAGGGACTCCCTCCACTCCCAGCAGGTGAAGGAGTAAATCTGGGCTCAGTCCATTAAAGTCACCCTACACGTGGAACAGGGAATGCTTCCTAAAGAAAACCTCATCCCCAGGACTCAGAAATACAAAGTCTGCCTAAGTCTGAAATTGAACCAAGACAGCAGGAAATTTATTCTACCCATCTCTATCCTCGCTCTCAGGCTAGCAAGCACTACAGAACAACACAATTTACTCTTGAGGAAATTCATGACACTCTTTCTGAGAAGTAATCACAAAGGGAAGACCTAAAACTGAGGTTAAAGTAGCTCTCCTAAAATTCTCACGGCAAACCAGCTCCCACACTAAAAACAAGGTAACATTAGGGAAATTTGAAGCCTGTGGTATGGTGTAAGTAACTAACCACAGCAACAATAGAACCAAACCCAGGTCAACTCTGAAATAGACCAATTCAATATCCCAAACTAAAAACCTGGCAGAAAAAAAAAAAAAAAAAAGAAATGTATCTGTCTGCAGGCATTGATACTATTTACCTAAGTCTTGTAAGCTTACAGAAGTATCCAAACTTCAACCAAAAGTCACAAAACACACAAAGAAAGAAGAAACGGAATACACTGTCAGTAGAGAAAGTAAGCAACAAAACTAGTCTTAGATATGCCCTAGTTGTTGGAACTACCAGAGACGAAAACTTTAAAAACATAGAAAGTACCTTAAACACTCTAGTGGAAAAGGTGAACATGTGTGCAAATAGATGGGCACTTCAGTACAGAGATAGAAACAGTCAGAAATAAATGAGACAGTGGGAGAAAAACGTGATTTTTTCAGTCGCAGAACTCTACATGCTAACTGCTGCACTCTTCCCCTGTGGAACTGCTCTAAAGAGCTTTAAGGTTCACATCTGAAAATCTCTTCATATAGTTGGTTTAAATTTGGTAGGGGGTCTTTGTTCCTTTATGTAATGAAGATATAATAGAATGAAATTCAGGTAGAGTGAAACAAACAGTCAGCTCTCAGAAACATTTCTAAGTGTACGCATATTCCGTGCCCCTCTCTCTCTGTGGATACTGTCCACTTGGGACTTCCTATCAAGTTTCCCACACCCACTACATGCCTTAGAATGATGTTTTCCGGGATGACTGAGAAGTCCTCTCTTTCTTTTGTGAACCACAACAGGCAAATTAAGAGTTTTTACTCAGATGTGACACACATTTTATGGGAAAGAGAAGGCCTTTATTCCTCTAGGATCACAAGTTAGAAAGATTATGTGATCTTGGATCTTTCAACCTTCTTTGCCCACATGCAGAATGTAATTGAAAAAGGGATAGCCAGAAGAAAGTAGCAGAAGGAGAAAGTGAGAAAGTTAATCCTTTATAATATTTTTGTCTGGTTTGCCAGTAAAAGCATACATTTGATTAAAGATTTGGAATAAGCTTGATAGTGCAAATAAAATAAAAAAACTCTAGGACTTAATTTTTTGATCTTGGAAAATTTTTAACAAACAAAAAACAGAGAACCAATAAAAATAGAAGACAAGTACATTCCACTAAATAAAAATGGACAAATATTAAAACACACCAGAAAACTAGGAGTTGTATGATGGGTATAAACATTTGCTACAAATAAGAAAAGGATTTCATTTCCACAATCAATAATACTTTTGATATCAACAATAATGAAAAATGTTAACCACACTAGATTTTAAAATAAATAAAATTTAAAAAATAATAAAAAATGCAAAATTTGTAAAATACACAAAGAATCCTTTCATGCAAAAGATAATACAGATAGCAAATGAACATACAGAAAATTCTCTACTTCAGTAATATAAATTGCAAAATGCAATTAGTGGTTCTTTCTTATATTTTGGATTGGAGAACATAATTTATTATACATAGTATTTACTATGCATAGAAATTAACCCAGAAATCATCTTTCTTGAAATCTATTCCAAATTATTTTTATACATGTATATAACAAAAGCAAAACCAAGATATGCTTTATGACATATTTAGAATAGCAAATGTTAGGAACACTTAAGTGTTTGTTAATAAGTGAATATTCAATCAATTATAATATCTTTACATATGGGATTCAAAAATAGAGCAAATGTCCTCTCAGGAACTTGATAAAAATGCATTTCCTCATAAATGCAACCCATGTCATAAATTCTGATTCAGTAACCCTGGGTTACTCACAGGAATATGCATTCTTACCACAGAACCCACAAGAATTTGGGCTGGCTGTGCTTTAAGAAACGATGCATTAAACTCTCTCTCCCTCCATATCAGCTTCACCAGTTACTCAAAAGCTAAAGGAATCAATATATCCATGTAAGTGTGTAGTCAACCATTCATTGACTTGTGTTTTGAGAAAATGTAGCCCATGATATACAACTTACTTGTGACAGTTATATAAAAATGGAACATGTAAATGTACAAGAAGCTATAACACACAGCAGTTAGGTACTCAAGATACAGCAAGACTTTGTATGATAGGTGGACTTTCTTAGAAGCCTTTTCTATTTGCAAAGCCAGGTATACTTATGAAGAGAGACAAGTCAAATGGTTTAGCATAACATCCATTATTAACCTGACAGTACATCGTAGAATTTATTTCCCATAAGGCTAACTATAATAGCCCCTTATATAAGCCTCGCTCAACAATTGCTATTAAATTAGTGTCAGTAACTAGTAGATTACATAGTTCAAAAGACTTCTACTGATAGTTCCACAGCATTACTGTTTATATGAAACTCTGATATCTGCTAAACATAAAGCTAAAAGATTATATAATTAAGAAATTTATCCTAAAGATTTCCATTTAAAGAAAAATAATTATATGCATTATTTCATGGTGTATAATAAATATGCCACCTTCAGAGAAAATTGCCTGATAGGTTTTTAATTTAAATGGAAAGATGAAGTATGAAGCCAAAAATACCAAAGATTACTTTGTTTAGATCAGAAGACACACACTAGCTACTATAGAAAATAAATTTGAACTGTGCTGAATCGTGTGTGTGTGTGTGTGTGTGTGTGTATTATTAGTATGTCAGAATACCCTAGGATAAAAGTACAAACAACAAAAAACAACAACAACAAAAAAGAAAACTTCAGTGGTGACATAAGACACCTTGCTGTAGAATAAGGGCAGAGTGTGTGTTAAAGAAATAGAAGAAAAAAGGTCTATGATAGAAATAAATAAAGAGCTGCTTTTGCATCAAAAATGGAATTATCAACTATACTTAAAAGAATGTGTGGCAGTTTTATTTTACGTAACAATTTTGCTTAGTGTCATGCTTAGAAATGTATGCTCTCCTGTGAGTGCCAGTCACTAGCTGAAATGATAACTTGGAAAATCACTGTTTAGAACATTCTCATCAGAAAATTAAAGGGTCAGGGTCTAGTTGATTACAAAAGATTTCTTCAGCTTTAAGAGATATAACATTTTCCATAACACTAACAGCATCTTACTAGATTTGGGCTTTATAAACAAATTCCAAAATTATTTACAAGTATTTCATATACATGCAATGGTCAAAAGTTTTTAAATTTTATTCTAATCAAATATTAAATTCTAAGATATGAAAGATATCCACATTTTTAAGAAAAATTACATTCAATTTAATAAAGCTATCATGGAAAAGGAAATATAGATATTAATCATCAAAACTGATAACATCACAAAAGACAATCAGACACAATCTTGTATCTGATAGAAGAACATAACTATACTTAAGTAGTTTTGCCCAAATGTTAAACTCTTTCAAAGCTATAGATCTGGCTACCCTTTTACAGAAATACAGATGTCAGAGAAATGCCCTAAAAAAATAGTATGAAGATGTAATAAATAAAATCCAGACTACATACATTCCTACAGGAAAAATATTTTCCCAATAAATAATCTGTAAGACAAAAAGAGAGGCAAAATTACAGTTCACATGTGTGAACATGTGTGGATGTATACAAATTACAATAATTTTAATTTATTTAGAATTTGATTCAAAAACTGATTCTTTAAGACAAATAGGAACATATGAACAATGATTATTAAATGATATGTTATTTTAAAAATTTGTATATGATAGTGACATTATGGATTCTTAAAAGGAATTCTTATCTTTTAAAGATACATATTTGCAAATGACAGTACAGACAAAAGGCTGATATCCAGGATCTATAAAGAACTTCTCAAGCTCAACACACACAAAACAGATAATCATGTCAAAAAATGGGCAGAAGACATGAACAGATACTTCTCCAATGAAGACAATACAAATGGCTATCAGACACATGAAAAAATGTTCATCATCACTAGCCATCAGGGAGATTCAAATCAAAACCACATTGAAATACCACCTTACACCAGTTAAAATGGCCAAAATGAACAAGACGGTAAACAATAGTGTTGGAGAGGATGTGGAGAAAGGGGAACCCTTTCCCACCTGTTCGTGGGAATGCAAGTTGTTGCAACCACTTTGGAAATCAGTGTGGAGATTCCTTAAGAAATTAAAAATAGAGCTTCCTTATGACCCTGCAATAGCACTACTGGGTATTTACCCCAAAGATACAGATGTAGTGAAAAGAAGGGCCATCTGTACCCCAATGTTCATAGCAGCAATGGCCACAGTCACCAAACTGTGGAAAGAACCAAAATGCCCTTCAACGGATGAATGGATAAGGAAGATGTGGTCCATATACACTATGGAGTATTATGCCTCCATCAGAAAGGATGGATAACTAACTTTTGTATCAACATGGACAGGACTGGAAGAGATTATGCTGAGTGAAATAAGTCAAGCAGACAGAGTCAATTTTCATATGGTTTCACTTTTTGTGGAGCATAACAAATAACATGGAGGACATGGGGAGATGGAGAGGAGAAGGGAGTTGAGGGAAATTGGAGGGAGAGATGAACCATGAGAGACTATGGACTCTGAAAATCATTCTGAGGGTTTTGAAGGGGCGGGGGGTGGGCAGGTGGGTGAGCCAGGTGGTGGGTTTTATGGAGGGCACATATTGCATGGAGCACTAGGTGTGGTGAATAAACAATGAATTCTGTTACACTGAAAAGAAATTAAATAAATTTTTAAAAAGTAAATAAAGATACATATTTAAACTTACATTTGTTTTAAATATGGTTTACATAAACTTACAGTTTAATGAAGTAGTCAGGATATATATAATATAACTTTAGTCTTCAACTGATAATTATTGAAGCTATATGATGCTTACATAAGGAATCATATTAGGCTTCTTTGCATTTAATTTTTTTCAAAATAAAAGGTTGTAATTATTTTATAGTGCCTATTTATAGACAATCTATTATAGATAAGACATAATAGAGAAGCTCAATAATGATTTTTATCTTCTTATTAAGCAGTTTGACTTTTATTATTTAAAACAGATTAATTTATGTTGTTACTTTTCACAGGTAAAACCCAAAAACTTTTTATTGTCTTTAAAATGTATAATTAAAGATTTCACTCATTATATTTACTGAAATTGCTTCAAATGACTACATTTTATTATCTACCAACTACTTTTTCAAGTAGAGTCATTTTTCTGATTAAAGGATTTGTAGATGTCAATACGATGAAGACAGAACATAAATGGATACTCAAGAATAATTTATATCTTTGGCCTTCTTATCTCAAATAACTATATCCAAAATTATGCTTTTTCTCTCCTCACAAAAATGGAATGTGTTATACAATCAAAGTGAGATCAGTATAGACTCACCAGTTCTGATTCTGTTAATAATGAGAAGACAGTATCTAAATTAAATACCTGTATGAGATTTAAGGAAAGTTAATTCCAGACAGATGAGAAAGAAAGTAAAAAAGCTCTGAGTTCAGAACAGAATTAAACTGTTTGAAGAAATCAACAAATTCAGTTGTTCAAAAATGGGATAAGTCAAAGGAAGAGTGGATTCAAGTAAGTGTTCTTAGTAAAAGTCATCTTGTGGTTCATGGTTAGGAATAATCATATGTGAGGAAGATTATTGAGAAATGGGAAGGCACGTTCTGGTTATTGGTGAGAAATAAATTCAGGAAGTAGGGGCACCCTGGGTGGCTCAGTGGGTTAAAGCCTCTGCCTTCAGCTCAGGTCATGATCCCAGGGTCCTGGGATCCAGCCCCACATGGGGCTCTCTGCTCCACAGGGAGCCTGCTTCCTCCTCTCTCTCTCTCTGCCTGCCTCTCTGCCTACTTGTGATCTCTATCTGTCAAATAAATAAATAAAAACTTTAAAAAAAAATTCAGGAAGCCAAGTTTAGGAAGGCTTCAGGAAGGTAAGTGAAAGTTTCAGAAGGTAAAAGCAGGCAAACTAAAGTAAATCAATGTAAAAATCCTTGAAGTAGTCTAGGAAAAAACCATATTGAGATAGAGAGTAAAAACTGGTCAAATACATAACATTTTAGGAGTTAGAGAGTAGATATGGTTTGAGGTTGGAGGAAAGAGAAGAAAAAACTGTAAGACTTTTCCCCCACCTCCTCCAACCCAAGTAACTGCATATATAGTTTTGCAATTTATCAAGATTGAAAAGCTGATAGGTGAGTAGATGTAAGAAGACAGAGTATGAAATCTACAATTATTTTCATTCCCCTGCCCTTCCTTCCTTCCTTCCTTTCTCTTTCCTCATTTCCCACCCAGCTTACTCCTTTCCCTTCATTCCTTCTGTTTTTAATGAAATTTGAGATCTGTATTTTATATCCAACCAAAAATGTTATGTAGACAGTTGCATATAAAAGCCTGCAAAGTTCATAAGAGAAAATGTTCAGGAGTTATAAATTTCAAATCATTACATATCTAACTGTTTAAATCTGTAAAATGAGATGAGATTCCCTGCACAAAAACTGATTCTTGGAATGTTTTTCCATTTATAAGTTTGGAAGACAAAGCAAAAACTTTTTACAGTGAGTGCACACTTTCATGTTGCACATTATCAGGAAATTAAGTATCAGAGGTTATTTTTGTACTTCAAATTCAGACAATAACACATCACGTTTCACAAAAATGAGTGAATCAATCAACAAGCATGATGGAAATCCTGAGGAGAACCATTCAAAATAAAGCATTTTAAGAGGGTGAGAGAGAACTTCTGACCACAATATTTTAGCCATCCTCCTAAAATGCCCCCCCAAAATGAACACAATATATAAATTAATGGCTTTCAAATGGTGGATAATTTCTGTCAGTGCAGGATAGTGATTTCTGAGAGATAAGAAATAAGACCCATGAATATCTCAGTTTACTTCCAGGGGACAATGTCCAGGGCACACCCAAAAAAAGAGTTGCTAGATGGAAGACAGAGGGGTAAAGAAGAATATGAGCAAAAATTCCCCAGATTTTATGAAAATCATTTTACCCACAGATCCAAGAAGATCAACAAACTCCAAACACAAAAAATATAAAGTTACATAAAGGTACATGATCATCAGTTTTTTCAAAGCTAGATATTCAAGAAAAACATGTGTGTCCAGAGAAAAAGGACACATTATGTATAGAAGAGCAAATGCAGGGATAAAAACAAAATAATACAAAATGCAATAGAGCAACAATTTTATGGACTGAGGAAGAAAATTGTCAACCAAGATTTCATAACCAGTACAAAGATTTCTCAAAACAAAGACAAAATAAAAACTGTCTCAAATATAGAGAAGCTATAAGAATTCATTACCCACAGATGTACACCAAAATATGTTAACATAAATTACTAGACAATAAAGCAATAACACATGGAAACCCAGATCTCTACAAAGGAATGAAGAACACTGAAAAAGATAAATTAAAAAAAAAGATAAATCAGTAAATAAATATAAAATAATTTCCTATTTTATATTTCCTTGAAGAATGATTGTTTACAACAAAATAATAATATGCATTATGTCACTTATGACATATATAGAAATAAATGTATAAAAAGTACAGGTAGGTAGATATGGAAACATTCATTTCATGATTTGTGTCAGGTTTAGATGATACAATATTATTTGAAAGCATACTGTGATAAATAAAAATGTATACTAGAAATTTAAAATGATCTATCTCACATCCAAAGAATTACAACTAATAAATCAATAAGGCAAATAACAGGCAATCATGAGAAACTCAGCTAGTTCCAAAGAATGTTGAAAAAGAAAAACTAAGACAAATGGGACAAAGAAAACACATACATACACACACATCCCAAAATGATAGCTGCAAACCTAACCATATCAGTAACCCAATCAAATTCAAATGAGCTAAGTACCCCAACTAAAAAGCAGAGATTGTCAGTGGAGTAGCTCTTTTAAATAAAATGCTGTAAATTTAAGAGAAAAAATTTTATTAGGGATAAAATGGCCACCTAATAGTGATATGAATAGTTCACCAGAAATATAACAATCCTAAATGTTTATAAAGCTAATAACAGAACTGCAGAATACATTGAAAAAGAAAAACAGAACTGAAAAGAGAAACAAACAAATCACTGCTAAGTTATTTACAAATGGTCAACATTAAAAAGTAGACAGAATATCAGTAAGGAAGAAGAAAGCTTGAACATCGTACTTAGGGGTGAAACACTGAGGACTTTCCCCTAAACAAGACAGGAATGTCTACTCTCAGCATCCTATTGAATGTAGTACAGGAAATCCTAAACAGAGCAATAAAGCAAGAAAAGGAAATAAAAAGATCTACGGACTGGAAAAATGGAAAAAATAATCTTTAGCAGATGATGACATAAATTGTCTACTCAAAAAAAAAAAAATACAAGGACTAGATTTGCATGTTTTGAACCATCCTGACATCCCAAAGAGAAATCACACTTGGTCATAATGTTTGATACTTACAATGGGCTGTTGAATTCAATTTGCTGTTATTTGGTTGAGCATTTTGCATCCATGTCTATCAGGCATATTGGCCTATAGTTTTCTTTTCTTGTTTGGTAGCCCTCATCTTGTTTGCTAGCATCATAAAATGAGTTTTCAAGTGCTTCCTCCTCTTCTATTTTTTAGAAGAGTTTAAGGATTGACATTAGTTCTTTAAATGTTTGGTAGAATTCACCAGTGCAATCACCTGGTCCTGGGCTTTCCTTTGTTAGGAAGTTTTGATTACTTATTTGGTCTTGTTAATTGCTATTGGCCTATTCAGATTTTCTATTTAATTATGACTCGGTGTTGGTAGTTTTATATTTATAGGAATTTATTCATCTCTTTTAGGTCATACAATTTTTTGGCATACTATTGTTCATAATAGTCTCTTTATGATCCTTTTTATTTCTGTGGTCCCAATTGTATTGTCTCCTCTTTCATATCTGATTTTATATATTTGAGTCTTTTTTTCTTAGTTAATCTAGCTATGAGTCTGTCAATTTTGTTTATTTTTTTAAAAAGCATTCAGTTTCCTTGATATTTTTCCTATTATTCTTTATTTCATGTATTTCTTATCTAATTGTTATTATTATTTTTCTTCTATTAACTTTGGGAATAATTTGTTCTTTTTCTAGTTCCTGGAGATATAAAGATAGGTTATTTGTAATTTTTCTTCTTTTTCAAATGTAGACATTTATCAGTATAAACTTGTTCATAGTACTAACTCTGCCATATTGCATAAATTCTGATATGTTATGTTTTTGTTAATCTTGAGATTATTTTCTATTTTCCTTTTTGGATTCTTCTGTGACCACTGGTTTTTCAAGAATGTGTTGTTTAATCTCCACATATATGTGAATTTTGCATGCTTACTTCTTTTATCAATTTCTAGTTTCATTCCATTGTTGTTGGAAAAGATATTTGGCATGATTTCAATCATCTTAAATTTCAATTCTTCTTGAGTTAATATGTGATCCCTAAAGGAGAATGGTTCATGTGTTTTTGAAAATTGTGGTATTCTGCTGCTGTATAAAATGTTCTGTGTAGGGATACCTGGGTGACTCAGTCAGTTTAGCATCTACCTTTAGCTCAGGTCATGATCCCTGGTCCTGGGACTGAGTCCCACATCAAGCTCTTTACTCAGCAAGGAGACTGCTTCTCCCACTACCTGCCAGTAACCCTGCTTGTGCTCTTTTTTTTTTAAATAAATAAAGTCTTTTTAAAAAATGTTGTGTGTATGTTTGTTAATTCCATTTGTTCTACAGCCTTGTTCAAATTCATTGCTTCATTATTGATTTTATGTCCGAATCTTCTATCCATTATTGAAAATGGGATAATGGATTCTCTTATTACTATTGCCTACCTAAAAATTTCTCCCTTCAGACATATTAATGTTCGCTTAATAAATATAAGGTTTTTGATGTTCATTGCTTATAAATTTATAATTATTATATTTTTCTGATAAATTTACTCTTTTATCATTACATAATGACCTTCCTTGTCTCCTTTTTATTTGTCTATTTTTTTCAATACAATTATAGCAAACTCAGTTCTCTTCTAGTTATATTTTCATGGAATATGTTTTTAAACCTCTTCACTTTCAGCATATATATATTCTTACATCTAAAGTGAGAATCTTTTAGGCAGGATAGAATTGCATCTTGACTAATCCATTATATCCATTAAGATGGTCTATTTCTTTTGATCGAGAAGTTTAATTTATGTTGTTTTGTTTTTTGTTTTTGTTTTGTTTTGTTCTCCTGACATATTTCCTTTGTCCCACTCTTCCTCCCTTATGGTCTTCCTTTGCAATGCATTGATTTTTTTTTGTAGTGATATTCTTTTATGAATTTCTCTTTTTCTTTTGTGTATAGTATGTAGGTATTTTATCCATGGTTATCATGAAGTTTACATAAAATATAAAATATTGTTACATAGAATATAGCTATTTTGAATTGATAATGTAATGCTTAATTTTATGTTTCAACTTGACTGGGTCAAGTACCAGATAGCTGGTAAAATATTATTTCTGGATACATTTGTAAAATTTTTTGCAGATGAAATTAACACTGAATTGGTGGATTTAATAAAGCAGTTTGCTCTCTCTGATGTGGGTGGGTGTCATCCAATTCATTTAAGGTGTAGACAAACAAACAAACAAAAAAGTGAAAGAAAGAAGAATTTGGCCTTTCCTACCTGATTGCTTGATGGAAACATGCTTCTCCCTCAAGTGCTCCTGGTACTCGGTCCTTCAGACCCTGACTGGAATATGCATGATTAGCTTCCCTGGTTTTTGGATCTTTAGATTCAGACTGAATTACATCACCAGTTTTTTGGGGTCTGCAGCTTGCAGCTTGCAGATCATGAGACTTCTCAGCTTCCATAATTGTGTGAGACAATTTCTCTTAATAAATCTCTTCATAGGGGCTGGGTGGCTCAGAGGGTTAAAGCCTCTGCCTTCAGCTCAGGTCATGATCTCAGGGTCCTGGGATCAAGCCCTGCATCCGGCTCTCTACTTGGCAGGAAGCCTGCTTCCTCCTCTCTCTCTGTCTGCCTCTCTGCCTACTTATGATCTCTGTCTGTCAAATAAATAAAATCTTTAAAAAATCAATCTCTTCATATATATCCTATTGGTTCTGTTTCTCTGAAGAATTCTGACTAATACAGATAAGTTGATACCAAAACTCTACACTTTACTTCTCCTCCAACACTTCATGTTGTATAGGTCACAATTTATATATTTTTATAATGTGTACTTATCAACACATTTTTGTAGCTATAGTTATTCTTGATATTGTCTTTTAGCTTTTATACTAAAATTAGAAGTCATTTATATATCACCATTACAGTACTAGAGTATTCTGTATTTGTCTCTATATTTATCTTTACCAAAGCCTACAGTCGCATAGGCTTTCGTGTTACTGTCAAGCATCCTCTCATCTCAACTTGACAAACTCCCTTTAGCAATTCATAGAAGGCATCTATTTATAATGAACTCCCCCAGTTTTTGGTTGTCTAGGAAATTCTCCATCTCTCCTTCATTTTTGAAGGAGAGTTTTGCCAGGTATTGCATACTTGATTGGCAGCTTTCTTTTCTTTCACCACTTAGATCATCCCACTCCTTTCTGGCATGCAAGGGTTTCTGCTGCGAAATCTGTTAATGGTCTTATGGAGCTGCCTTGTATGTAAAGTCACTCTTCTTTGGCAACTTTCAATATTCTCCTTATTTTTGACTTTGAAAATTTGATTATAATGAGGCTTAGTATAAACTAATTTGATCCTTTTGTATTTAGAGATTTGAAGGTTTCATGAATCTAGATAACTGTTTTCTTCTTTAGATTTGGAGAGATCTGGACCTTTTTTTAAACTTATTTATTCATTCATTCATTCATTTATTTTTAACTATGACAATACAGTTTATTAGTCATTTCTTTTAAAATTTAAATTCAATTAATTAACATAAAGTATATTATTAGTTTCAGAGGTAGAGTTCAGTGATTCATCATTTGTATATAACACCCAGTACTCATTATACCATGTGCCCACTTATTAATGCCCACCACCCAGTTACACCATTCCCTTACCATCCTCCCGTCTAGCAGCTCTGTTTGTTTCCTATGATTAAGAGTCTCTTATGGTTTGTCTCCCTCTCTGCTTTCATCCTGTTTTATTTTTCCTTCCCTTCTCCTATTTTCCTCTGTTTTGTTTCTTAACTTCCACATATAAGGGAAATCATATGATCATTGTCTTTCTCTGGCTGACTTATTTCACTTAGCATAACATCCTTTAGTTCCATTCCTCCTTTAGTTTAGTCATTGCAAATGACAAGATTTCTTTTCTATGGTTGAGTAATATTCCATTATATATATTCATCCCACATCTTCTTTATTCAGTCATCTGTCAATGGACATCTGGGCTCTTTCCATAGTTTAGCTATTGTGGACATTGCTACTATAAACATTGGGGTGCAGGTGCCCTTTTGGATCACTACATTTGTATCTTTGGGGTAAACACCTAGCAGGGCAATTGCTGGATCATAGGTTAGTTCTATTTTTTTAAGATTATTTATTTATTTGACAGAGAGATCACAAGTAGGCCGAGAGGCAGGCAGAGAGGGAGGGGGAAGCAGGCCCCCTGCCAAGCAGAGAACCCAATGCGGGGCTCAACTCCAAGACTCTGAGATTGTGACCTGAGTGGAAGGCAAAGGCTTAACCCACTGAATCACCCAGGTGCCCAGGTAGCTCTGCTTTTAACTTTATGAGCAACCTCCAGAGTGTCTACCAGTTTGCATTCCCACCAACAGTGTAAGAGGATTCCCCTTTCTCTGCATCCTCAATAACATCTATCATTTCTTGACTTGTTAATTTTAGCCATTCTGACTGGTGTGAGGTGGCATGTGGTTTTGATTTGTATTTCCGTGATGCCAACTGATGTTGAGCTGTTTTTCATGTGTCTTTGGCCATTTGTTTCTTTTCTTTGGTGAAATGCCTGTTCATGTCTTCTGCCCATTTCTTCACTAGATTATTTGTTCTTCTGGTGTCGAGTTTGATAAGTTCTTTATAGATTTTGATATGAGCCCTGCATCGGATAAGACATTTGCAAATTTATTCTCCCATTATGTTGGTTGTCTTTTGGTTTTGTCAACTGTTTCCTTTGCTGTGCAAATCTTTTTATCTTGATGAAGTCCCAATAGTTCATTTTGCCTTTGTTTCCCTCACCTTTGGAGATGTGTCTAGCAAGAATTGCTGTGGCTAAGGTCACAAAGATTGTTGTGTCTGTTCTCCTCTAAGATTCTGATAGATCCCTGTTTCACATTAAGGTCTTTTGTCCATTTTGGGCCTATTTTTGTGTATGGTGTAAGAAAATGGTCCAGTTTCATTCTTCAGCATGTGGCTGTCCAATTTCCCCAACACCATTTGTTGAAGAGGCTGTCTTTTTTTCCATTGGGTATTCTTTCCTGCTTTGTCAAAGATTAGTTGACCATAGAGTTAAGGGTCTATTTCCGGGTTCTCTATTCTCTTCCACTGACCTATGTGTCTGTTTTTGTGCCAGTACCATACTGTCTTGATGACTATGACTTTATGACAGATCTTGAAGTCCAGCATTGTGATGCCACCAACTTTTTTTTTTTTTTCTCAAACATTCCTTTGGCTATTCTGAGTCTTTCCTGGTTCCACACAAATTTTAGGACTGTTTTTTTCAGCTCTGTGAAAAATGCTGATGATATTTTGATAGGGATTGCATTTAATATATTGATTGCTTTAGGCAGTGTAGACATTTTAACAATATTTCTTCTTCCAATCCATGAGCATGAAATATTTTTCCATTTCTTTGTGACTTCCTTAATTTCTTTCCTGAGTGTTCTGTGGTTTTCAGAGTACATACCCTTTGTAGGGCCTTTATTTTTTAAAATAAGTTTTCTGACCTTTTCTATCTCTCACTCCAGCTTGTGAGACCCCTATCATATATATTTTGATTTGTTTGGTGGTTTCTCATGAGGCCTTTCAGCTTTCTTGACTCTTTTTTATTCTTTTTTCTATTTGCTTCTCTAACCTGATCATTTTGAATGATCTTTCTTCAACTTTACTGATTTTTCCCCTCTGATTGATTGAATCTGCTGTTGACACTCTTTATTAAATTTGTCAGATCAGTTACTATATTCTTCACATACGGAATTTTTGTTTGCCTGTTTTCTATTGTTCCTTTTTTTGATATCCACATTTTGTTCACTCATCATTTTCCTGATTTCATTTACTGTTGCCATGTTCTCTTTTAATGCCCTAGATTCCTTTAAGATGATTATTTTATTTTTTTTCATTAAATAATTTATAAATCTCATTTCTTTAAGATCTATTACTAGGGATTCCTTTTTTTTTTTCCTTTGCTTTGTCATGGCTTTCTTATTCTTTGTGTTCCATATAGCTTTGTGCTGTTTTCCGTACATATGAACAAGTATCCACCTGAGTCTACTTCTCATCCTTGACAAGCAAAATCTTCACCAGTCAGTCCAGGGAGAGATTTTGGGAGTCTCTCAAACCTTTTCTATATATGTGTCTACTCTGGACTTCTCTACATAAATTATTGAATAAGGGATTAACTGGTTTCTTTTTCTTTCAGGATTTCATAATCTCTTGCTCCATCTGGTGTCTGACTGCTGTACCATGAGAATGTTGGAGGTGTGCTCTACTTCTGTCCCTCCTTCCTTGTATAGGTCTCTAGTTGTGTGCCTTCACTCTGTGTTGTTGAGCCAGACTGGGTAGAGTAGGCCACCAGTTCCTTTTCCTCTGTTATGAATTGTCCTCATTAAACTATGCCAGTTCCTTCAGCATTCCATGTGAGAAGAAACGAACCACCTCCTCTGACAGTCCACTGATAAGTCAGGGCCTTAGCAGGCATACTCAACACTTTATCTCTTTCCTAGAGAAGAAACCTCAGATTTTGTGTCTTCTCTCAATCTCACAGAGCCATGTCAATTTCAGTACGTGAGCAATCTACCACTTTGCTTTTTTCTTAACTGCCTCCAGGCATCTGATCTTCGGCTATTCCATCAACATTACATGTGAGACAAGACAGAAACTGGTTCCTCAGGTAGCACACTAAAAGACCGGTACCTTCCAAGCTTCACTCTTTCTTTATTACTCAGGGAGAAGTTGCAGGTTAAAGCCAGCCCCCTTCCCTTGTTAAAGCCTCAACTCTTTGATCACATGGTCTTTCTGTCTTGACTAGACCCTGTCCTAAGCCATTTCCTTAGCATGTACTACCAAGGGGCCCTCCATGAGTCACCTTGCTAGCATACATTAGGGTGCAATCTGATTGACTCATGATGAGTAACAGACACTCCTATCACTTGGCAAATTCCAAGTGTTTATAGGTTCTCTCCCAAGAACTGAGCATAAAATCCAGCCATGTAGTTTATATTACAGATCCTCTGCTCAGTGTATGACAAGGTTGAAATTAAGGTGTCACCTAAACATGGAGACTGAATCAAGGAATGAGGTACTTTCAATCAGGTTGTTTGCAGAATTCTTTTGTATATGACGTTTTTCTTGCTAGCTTCTGGCTGGAGAGCATTCTTAACATCTAATGGCCACTTCTGGGTCTTTGTCACATGGCCCACTTAACAATATGCCCATTTGCTCCTCAGGCCAACAGATCAATCTCTGCTGCTTTGAGTCTCTCTTAAAATGGGCTCACTTAATTATGTCTGGTCCACATAGGGATTACCTCTCTACTGATCATATTAAAGTCAACTGATTAGGGACATTAATTAGGTCTTCAAAATTTCTTTGGCCATATCACAGGAGTTTTTCTCATTATATTCACAGCTGTTACTGGCACTCAAGGGGAAAAGTTTATAGAGAGCATGTACACTAGTGGGTGGGAATTTGGGGTCTCAAATTTTGCTTGCCACAACATCTCTGGGAAAAAAATTGTCAGTTTCTTATAAAATTAAACACAGCAGTCGCACTACTGGGTATTTATCCTAGAGAAATTAAAACTCATATTCACACAAAAAACTGTGCAAGGATGTATATATCATTTTTGTTCATGATAACTTGATACAAAAACTCAAAACAACTCAAATGTCAACCATTAATTGACTTACCAAAGAGGAATCATATATAGAGAATAGACCTAGCAAAGGAATGAGGATTTCTAAAAGAATAAACTTCATGAAAAAGGATTCATAAATAGAACAGAAAAACAGAGCGGTACCATGGTGACTGACAGGAATTTAAAAAGACTCGTGTGGTTTAACCTTAGAAAACAATGGTAAAATGATGAAAGATTCCTTTCAATACTATAAAACCTATAATTGGCATATAATAAGATAAATTACCTAGAACAATTTTACTAATTAAAATATAAACACAAGTAATACATCATTTTAGTTGTTTAATATAATTAAGTCTATCTAAAGGAGCCTTGTGAATATCAATTTACCATACGATAAAATGTAGCTGGATAAACTACAGGTTTCATTAACATCTATTGATAACTAGAACCTTTTTCAGGTTCAGAGTATTTTCAGCAATATCTCCCAACTACCTGACAGTAATGAATCCAGTGTATGTAAGTAATGTGCATGAAAATAAAATAAATGTCCTTAATGGCCTTCGTAATATATGAAGAGAATAAGAAGAGAGAAGGAGGCAGAAGAAAAGTAGGAGGGAAAGGAGAAAAACATTAAAACTCAAAGCTGAGATAATAGGGATTGGCTAAAAGAGAACTTGTTGGGATTTACAAGTTCAGTGTTGTTAAGGACGTTATAAATGAATGATCTTGTTTCATCACTTATGTGTGCACATACACATACACACACGTGCTGTAACATTTCTTAAATTACAACATGGCTTGCAATCACAGTTGGTGAAGAGAATTTCATAATGATGTTTCTATTTCTTTTACAAGTGCTAACTTGGTCTGCAATTCTTTTGTGGACAATAATAACATGAATATGGCAATATCAAATGTTACAAAAGAGGTATCAGTAGCCTAAAGAATTTCTAAAGAAAATAAAAAAGTATACTTTCAGAAATCCTACATTACTGAAGGTTTTCAAAACACAGAGGAAAATACTGTACAGGAAAACACAGATGTGGATGCACCAGAATCAGTAACTGATTCAAAATTCAAGAATGTGAATATAGAAAAGATTAAGGCATATCTTAATAAGCTTTTTTCACTTATTTTTTAAATTAAGCACAAGAGTGATATATGATTAGAATATATCTTTAAGTCTAAAAAGCTCTTTCAAAAAGCATAAAATATAAATTAAGGATGTAATAGTTTACTTGACAGTGTTTCGAATTATTTTCTGTAGCAAATGAAATAGTGGTGCAATTATACTCTTTCGCATTTCTGGTTGTATGAAAATTGTATTGGGTAAGTTCTTAACATTTGCAGTCCCAGAAAAGGAACAAAAAGGAAAAATCACACACCATATGTCCCAATATTTATTTATCAAACTTTAAGTAAAATATCTACTATTATCCTATTTTGATAAATTTATCTTTATTATTATCGAGGAGGCTCACAGTCCATCTGTCTTCTCTTTCCACCCTCTAGGTCCTCCCTGTATCATGAAGAACTTCCCTTTCATGCATGCATAGACTCTAGGCTGTTCATCCAAGCTCATTCTATAGTTTAGCCTCTACAACCAACAAAAAATTCCTTTTTAAACAACCTTCTGGGTTGTAGGTAGGCCTACATGCGTGGTCTTACCTATGGAAGACTGACGATTCTATGGAAGACTAAACTCTTGTATGATATTACTGCCTCACATCTAGTTTGTACGCTAAGTGGCTTACAGGACGCTTGAATTGACACTAGCCCCTTCCTGGGGTGCATACTCTTTATGACAGCCTATATAATAGAAAGTGTAAGCTTCTGTTATGACTTCCCTAATGCTGCTGATAATGGACAGTCTCTTCTAACTCCCAACTCCTTCTCTTGTATACCTCTGAGATAAGACCACCACAGAGCTTACCAAAACCTCCTATTTTCTATTTGAATTGGCCAATCCAGCCTTAGCCTGGGAACCCCCAAAGCACTACACCCACAGATCCTAACAAAAGCATGTGCCCCAAGTCCTGCTGCTTGTTCTCTGCCCATACCCTGCCCTGACCACACCATGTGGCCACTCAAGGCATGCCATGTACCTCTTCCAGGACCATGAGTAATAAACTTCTCTATTTCACTTTCCCTTGTAGTCTTTGTTGAACAATGACTCAATATTCACCCCAGGGCTCTACTTAACAAATGTTAATTTAAAAAATCAGAACACTAACAAAGAAGCTGGCTTAGGCCCTGGAGCCAAACTGAGGCTCATTTCAGGCAGAAGAGTACCTCCAATGTTGCTATAATGCAGATGGGTGTTCTTAGGTTCAACACTCTCTCCGTGGCCCTGCAGAAAAGAGGATGGCCAGAGAAGAGCCCGAATGAGTCTCTCAAATAGACCAGGCCCATATCAGAAGCTCTGAGCTCTTCTTGACCAGGTATAAGGGTGGCACTGCAAGGCATAATCCTTGAAAATCAAACTGCCTTACAAGAAATGTTCCTTAAGGCTATGAGGTTGTTGATAAAATGATTTTTTTAAACTCCTCATATGAAATTGTGAGTCATGTTTTCACATTTTTCTTTCCTTTTCTTTTATTGTGTCAATACTTCCTTCATCTTGTCATCATGTATTTGCTATCACAGGTCACAAATTCCATCGCACTATTTATTGAAAAAAATCTTCTGAATTCTTCACTATTCCCATGAAAAAACCTTTGCCAGAGAATATGCAGTAATGCTTTAATCAGCTAAGTTATCTAGAGAGTCCAGCAAAATAACTACACCAAATGGTCCCATGACTGACTGGCTGAATTTAAATTATGGAAATACTCTGGTAACTGCTAGATTCATCTATATGAATATGGAAGGGTTTTTTTTTAATAAATCAGAATTGGTATGTTTCTTAGTGAATGAAATCCCTTAGTGAATAGAACTGAAATGAAGGTTTTGTGTCATTAGAAAGAATTATTTAAAAATATAAATTAAAGAGCAATCTCAATGTTAAAGTAAAAACTTTGTTGAACCTAAAATATTTCTTAATACAATAGTAAGTTAAATATCTTTCATTTTCTTCATTGTGTGCTGAGAGAAGACTGTACTTAACTATACTTAAACAGCTCTGCCAGTTTATCAAGCTTAGAGATTACCATCTTCTAAAATGCTTCCCAAGTGCCATTATTTTAATTAAAATTATGTGATATGTACCCGTACCTTGGGCAGTGCTCTTTATATCACTTAAATCTTTACATTAATATCTTTGTGTTTTCCCTAATGAGTCCCCTTCAATGTTGAATCAAAGTGATAAAGGAAAATAAAATGAACTGGAGATAAGAGAAAATGCTTGAGAATGCATGTTCACTCATTAGATTTTATCATTAGCATTACTTTCATTGAATCAAAAGAAAACTAATTTAATGCTGAAATACGCAAATAGCTTGTTTGTGATGTTATAGCTCTATGTCTTACAGTGTTAATGGTTGCCTATTGAGTCAAAGAAATGACTGCAGGAAGATCTAATATGTCTATTACTATTCAACTAACGGTGTTTAAAAAGCTAGTATATATTTATATACTTACACTGTTTTGCACTAAATGGATCATATAATAGTTGCATAATAAAGTTAGTGAGAGAAAAAATAGCAAAGCAGAGATCAATATAGTAATCTGATTTTCACAGGGTCTTAGTTACTCTCTGGTCACCAACCTGGTACCTTCAGGAAGTATTGCTTTTATACCCTCAGAGTACTGTTTAGTACACATAAGAGCACCTTAAATTTAACACTGAGAGTACCCCCAGGTAAATCTAATGAGTGAATGGAAATGTGATGAATATCAAAGTGATATTGGAAATTCACACTATCCCTTAGTCTTTAATTCTCACATATTAAAGCATAAACTTTAATGGAATCCTAGTGAGCTGAAAGAGATAATAAAACTTCATACTGCCCTGAAAATCTCCACTTTGGAACAAAAATGAGAATTGAGTTTGAGATTGACCTGCCTATTGTAGGAGTGATAAACAGAGGAATAGATCAAATGACTATCACAGTGTAGCCATGAATTTCCTATCCTGTCTTATTTTACAGGAGGTGGGTTATATATCTGGCTGATAGATTCTAGGTTTTTCAAGAAGACACAGGAGATGTTAAAACAAATACCAGAAAAAATAATGTGAAATAGATTCTGTAATTAATATATCTACAAACCAATGGCTGAGCAACAAGCAAGAGACGCTCAAAGTTAATGATGGAGAAATCAGTCAATAATTATTTCTAGTTTGACTCTGTGCCGGGAAACAAAAATCGTTTTAATGAAAAATGTAAGAGGAAAAAAGGAACACTTGAGCAAGCTACATGAAAATAAACACTTCGCTGCTAGATGTGAGGTTACTGATGCAGATAAAGAGAAACTCTTTTAACTTTACTATTTTTTCTTTTTCTGATAGATAGCTCACAATGCAAGCAGAAGAGTCTGCAGAACAATGAAAAGAAGAATTTTCTTGCATGCTTGCTAGCAACTCAGAAAACTAGACCAAGAATGTGAGATTTATGTAACGAGACAATCTACAATGCCTAGAGAAGAGGTATTGCACAATGCCAAATCATTAAATAAATCACAGTGGGCTGGATACCCAGAAACAAAAAAACAGCTTTCAGAAAGTCTGATAGACTTTATGACTTGGCTAGTGGCCAAGGCACTGCACATGAAAGATGACTGAGATAGGTTTGATACTGATTTGCATTTGTAAAAGGATAGACAAAACTAATTCGGGAAGACATACAGAAATCCAGTAGAGAAAGTAGATTCCAGACAGAGACAATATTTCACTTGAAAAATACAAACCTGTCAAACAAAACTAAAGAGATCACTAATCATACCATCCCTTTATGAGGAAAGAAGGGGAAAAAATTAACGAATGGATTCTAAAAATTCATTCATACATGGAATATATAACACTGTGCCCAGTAAAGTATCACTCACTCACTATTGCTTAATTTTAACAATACTTCAATAAGCCACATTATTTTATTTTCTCTCATATAAAGAAACTAAGGTTTAGAGAGTTCATCTCCATGAGAAATATATTTTAAAGTAAACTCAAATAGCCTCAACTCTAGTTACTCTTACAGCTGTACCTAAAATTGCCCTTGACTGTTCAATGTCATCGTCCTATTCTCCACTTTTTATTACGTACTTTTTATCACACTATTTCACTCAAACCCTTCCTTTCACCACTTGCACTTATCAGCCCTATTGTTATAACCAAGCCTTTGAAATAACAATTTTCTCCTAATTTAACAACCCATTTATTGTTTGACTTTTTTTTTTTTTCTTGTCCTATACAGACAATACAGTCCACCTTCCAATCAGTTTCTTGGTGATTTATAAAATTCCCTTTCCCCTGAGATAAATTATCCCCCATACTCCAATTCTGTATTAATCCTACAATAATCATTCCCACTTCTTTGACCCAGGAATCTAAACCTTATCTTGGCAAATCATATAACCCTGCCAATGGGCATCACTGAAGATGTAGGGACTCCAGCATCTTTCCACATTCTTTCAGGTTCCTAGTCAGCTTTGTAAAATGTCTATTGATACCTTCAGTTTTCTGAAACTCTCAGACTTCCTCTGGTCACCAGGCATACTCAACTACCTACAACCTCAGCTGTATCTGAAACAACTTTTCTTCTCTGACATCTCAGAGAAAGAACGGTTGTTTTTTTTGTTTGTTTCTTGTTTTTGTATTGCTTTTTTTTCTTTTTCTTTTATTTTTTTAAAGATTTTATTTATTTTAAATATTTATTTATTTATTTATTTATTTATTATTTATTTAAAGATTTTATTTATTTATAATAAATTTAAAGATTTATTTATTATCCCTGCTGAGCAGAGAGCCCAATGCGGGGCTTGATCCCAGGACCCTGAGATCATGGCCTGAGCCAAAGGCAGAGGCTCAACCCACTGAGTCACCCAGATGCCCCCCTTTTTTTTCTTTTCAAATCAAAGGCTATCCCCATTTTATTTTTCTGGCTTGGATTACTCTGAAGTCTGTTTCATTTTAACAATGAGATGCATTTAGCAACCCCAATTTCAATTATATGGTATATATGAACATTTGCAATTCTGCAAGAAAAGAGACATAATGTTGCATAATTCACCTCATTGAAAATGGGTAATATGTGTCTAGACATAATAAAATATTGTGTAGGTTTATTTAATGGATGTATAAATAGAAAAGGTAATTTAAAAGAAGTATTTCACAAAGAAAAAAAGGAAAAAGTCACAGTCTAAATTCATGTACTCATACTCCTTGCTATAAATTTATTTGTATAGATTTCATTAAACAATGCCAATTATAAATATCATACAATTCATTAAAAAGGTCAAACTTTCACATATTCATCTTTCTAAAATACAGAACCACACTCCATGGCTTCTCTCTTTCTTGTTTATTAATTTAGAACAATATTATTTTGTGCTGCGCTAAATTTTTTATTAAATCATTAAATCATTAGAGTTAGCTGACATATTTTAAATACCCAATTTAAAAAGATGACAAATCTTATAATTACCAAATTAAAACAGCTTTCCTGGTCTCCACTGATATCAAGACAAATTAAATTGTATTATTCAAAACTTTCTAAAAAACAACAGATTTTTAAAAGTTCTGCTTTACTGTTCCATAAAATCAATTATAATTAATTCTTGGATTTGCATGTGATTTAAAGTTGAGTAAAGCTTCAACAATTTTCCATGTAGTGATTTGAAATATTTGACATAATATTAAATGCTTTTCCACTGTGTATAATCATATTTTTCTTAATGAGACCTAATATTAATATGTTCAATATGTACCTCATTATGGTTCTGAAATCCTATAGTTTTTAAGTGCAGAATATAGCAATTAACTTGATAAAGACTTCAAAAAATAATTTACTGAATAAATACAGATTTCTTATTTCCTTTATTTCAATAACATTTTATTATCAAATGTTAAATATGAATTCATGAGCTAGAGTGTGCATTCTAATTTAAAGATTAAAAAGTCTTACAAAATTTCTAGGACCACTGCCAGTGAATGATTAGAAAATAATGTTAAAAGGAAAAGAAAAGAAAGAATATAAAAACTCTAAAAGTGAGAAATATATAGCAGAGTTTTGATCTTATGGTGTTAATTAAAGTTATATATAATTAGGTTAGCCATATTTTTAAAATAAAGATATGCAGAAGTTAGATGAGGACAATGTAGCAATAACAATTTATCTTAATATTTTTAAACATCCCCAGACCTATAAGTCCCTACACTTTCAATGCTTAGTATATATTTAATTTTAATATTAAATTAAATACTGGTTTATTGGTCCCTTGGAAAATGCATCCTCTAGCACCAATGCTGCCTCAAATAGATTTGAAACATATTTCTAATCAATTTTATTCAGGTAAACTTTAATAGCTTACATAGGTTAATTTTTAATGTCATTTATATTTGAAAGGGACCAAAATATTCTACTATTAAATATTTAATAATATCCTTACAAAAAAATTTAAGTAATTCAGGCTAGACCTTAGAGGCATAGGGATCACTATTTCTGGCTCTTGAAACACCAAACAAGTCCATTGAGATTTATGCATTTTTTTCATAATTTAACAATGTGGTTTAAGTTGTTGCTAGCTTTGCAAAAATATAGTGTAATAGCACAGATGTGACTGTTAATTAAAAAGTCTCTTGTGAGAGCAAATGGGTTTCTGCACGATGTTTTAAGCAAGATTGTCATTTAGAAAAAAATTCTTGACTACACAAAATCCTGAACTTAGAAACATTATGTGCCTACTAGAGACCACTACTTTCTTCTATCCCTAACCATCTTGCCAAATCAAAAAATGTAAAGATAATTTACACTTAAGGCCGGATATTTTTATATGTAAAGTCAATCATATTTCTTTTTTTTAATATTTACTTACATATTTAAAAAAGAGGGGAGGGGCAAAGGTGGAGGGGGAGAGACATTTAAGCAGACTCCTCACAGAGCACAGAGCCCAACACAGGGCTGAATCCCAGGACCCTGAGATCATGACATGAGCCAAAATCAAGAGTCCATTGCTTACCCAACTGTGCCACTCAGGTACCCCAAGTCAACCATATTTCTAACAACGTCAAGACTTATCTTTAGTTTTTCACAATGTAGTCATAATCTTAAAAGTAAAAGTTGTTGTCAACAACTAAGTGACAAGCACATTTGAATCTTTTTATCAATTTTATTGTCAGTTATAATGAAAATATCTGGAATTTACCAAAATCAAATTTCATAAATAATTGATTGCATTTTACATAACTTTAAATGTAGGAAAAAATTAACAAACCCTTCTAAATAATCAGAAAAATACTTAGATTTATATATAACCAATTCATCCATTAACTGAAGATATTTTATGCATGATATACCACATTCTTCTAAAACTACCAAATTTTACCAGAAATTTTCCTTCAATCATGATAAATAATATTTAAAACACATACATTGAAGAAAATGTATCAACATATAGCCATGAGAGAATCAATGATAATGAATATTAAGTATAGGTAAGGTAATTTAATATAAATAACCTCCTAAAACATCACAGATTTTGTCATTTCCCAGTTAAGACACTTTTTTCCAGCATATGAAAATTCCCTAGGAATAAATCAAGGAATTTTGCAAACTGCTTGATTCATAAAAGAATACACTGATAGTGACCATATTCACTCAGACATACACAAACACATTCACATATATACACATACACACATTCACTCACATAAACATAAGCATACACAAACTTAAGTGTGTGGAGTATGTATACCTGTATGTATGGGTGTGTAGAGTTAAAAGTATATTTTTGTGAAAATACATTAGAAAGCTGAGAACTGTTTACAAGGTTTCAAATCTATCACCTCACCAATGAGATTTTTTTCCCCCTCTCCTGGAAATTCTTTCCAATTTTTTATAACACTTTCATAAAATTTATTGATTTTTCAGATTTTTTTCCCCCAAAGGACTTTTAAGTTTTTTGTTTTAAATGTTCTCCTGCATCATTAGTAAGTATAATGCTTAGTGTTTCATTAGAATGCTTGAATAAGAACTTTTGTGGCTTTATTTAATTTTTTGGAAAATACCTGCCATCATATGCTCAAATATTCTCTACCCTTACTCTGTCATCTTGTAGATCTGTTTAGACATTCCCTCATTGGAGAGAAGTAAAAAGGAAGGTCACTTAAGAAGTGGGGAGTTATGTTCAGCCTTCTTGAACTTAATTATTACTACATAAATTATTTGGAATTCTTCTGCATGGGAGATTTATCTCCTCTATTTATTAATTCATCTGATAATTTATTTATACCAGTATAGAGTCACAAATATTTAATACTTTGTGTCATAATCCAACACTATTTTTTGTACTGTTTATAGTAACTTTTTTCCAAAGAGTACCATACAGAATGAGCAAGAAAGAGTAATTTTAAACTGGAGAAATCTAATAAGAGTTACTTCGACCAGATGATCAAGGTCAGTATCAACAGTGGTAAGTCATGTTGATAGCATGTACACTTGATATGATATGCTAGAAATGATAATTTACCTCTCTGGTCTTCCATAACCCATAACTTCAATCTATTCTCATAAAAACATGATACAAATCCCAAAAGATAGACATTCTACTAAAAAATTGTCGAGTAATTTTAAAAACAGATAAGGTCCTCAGAAACAAGGAATGTCTGAGAAACTGTTACAGGCAAGAGGAGCCTAGAGAGACATAAAAACAAAAAAATGCACTACGGTATGAGGTCCTGGAACAGAAAAACTAAAGCTATCTAGGTTAGTAATAATGGACCAATATTGGTTCATTAACTATAGCAAATGCACCACGCTAAAATGTAAGCTCAAACATAGAGGGAACTGGATCTGAGGTATGTGGACACCACACTATCTCTACCTTCGCCATATATTTGTAATTCAATAATGTCCTAACCAACGAAGTTTACTTTATATTTCTCTGGGTTTTTTGAAATGCAATTGACATATTACGTTGCATCAGTTTAAGGAGTATAAATGATGATTTGACCCATGTATATATTGTGAAGTGATTACCACAGTACAGTGGGTTCAAACTTCCATCATCTCAGATATTTACCTGTGCGTGTGTGTGTGAACATTTAAGATCTATTCTCTTAGCAACTTTGAAATATTTAATGCAGTTATGTTAACCCTCTTCACCATATTGTACCTTACCTCACCAACATTTAGTCATCTTCTAAGTGGAAGTTGGTACCCTTTGACTGACATCTCTTCATTTCTCCAACCCCCAGCTCTTGGCAAACACTATACTATTCTCTTTGATTCCATGAGTTTGACTTTTCTAGATTCCACATATCAATGAAATCATACACTGTCTTTCTCTGGCTTAATTTCACTTAGCAAAATGCCTTCAAGGTCCATCCATGTTGTTGCAAATAGCAGGATTTCCTTCTTTCTCATAGGTCAGTAATATTCCATTATCACATCTTCACCATTCTTCTGTTGATACACATTTAAAACGTTTCCATGTTTTGACCATTGTAGATAACGCTTCAGTAAACATAGCAGTACAGATATCACTTAGGGATTCTGATTTCATTTCCTTTTGATATATATCGAGAAGATTGCTAGATTATGTGGCAGTACTCTTTTTAATTTTTTTAAGGAAATTCCATAGTATTATACTATTTTTTAAGGAATCTCCATACTATTTTTCAATAGTGGCTGTACCAATTTACAATCCCACCAACAGCACACAAATGTTTCTTTTACTCCACTTCTGTGCAACACATTATTTTAAAAAAAATTTTTTTTAAGATTTTATTTTATTTATTTATTTGATTTACTTATTTGTTTATTAGATCACAGAGCTCTGGAGAAGGAGAAGCAAGACTTGCCACTGAATGGAAACCTGGATGTAAGGCTTGATCCCACAACCCTAGGATCATGACCTGAGCTGGAGACAGTGGCTTAACTGACTGAGCCACCCAGGTGCCCCCATTATTTCTTCTTTTGATGGCAATCATTCTAACAGATATGATGTGACATCTTATTGTGGTTTCATTTGCATATCCCTGATTAATGATATTGAATATCTCTCAATGTAGTTTTTGGCCACTTGTATACTCTCTTTGAAAAAGTCTCTTCGGGTCTGTCCATTTTAAAAATCAGTATTTGAATTTTTTTATTTTGGATTTTGGTGTTGTTGCTCTTGAATTGCATGCATTACTTTTATATTTTGAATGTATTTTACTACTTAGAATAGAAACCCCTTAAAAGATAGTTTACAAATATAATTCTCTCTCACTTCATAGTTTTTCACTGTGCTGATTGTTGTTTTTGCTTGGTCATGCAAAAGCTTCTTAGTTTGATGTAGTTCCATTTATTTATTTTTGCTTTTCTTGCTTGTGTTTTGGGTATCATATTCAAAAATCATTGTGAAAACTAATGTAAAGGAAGCTTTTCCTTATGTTTTCATTTAGGTGTTTTATAGTCTTTAATCTATTTTGAGTAGCTTTTGTGAGTGTTGTAAGATAGGAGTCCAGTTTCTTTCTTCTGCATATAATTATCGTTTTCCAAACATCATTTATTGAAGAAACTATCCTTTCCTCATTAAGTATTCTTGGCTCCCAAATTAAATATTAGTTGGATATACATCTGAGGGTTCATATCTGGGCTCCCAATTCTGTTCCATAATCTACTGACCTATTTTTATGCCAGTATCATACAGCTTTCATTACAATAACTTTGTAGTATAGTTTCAAATATGGAAGTGTGGTGCCTCTAGCTTTGCTCTTCATTCTTAGGATTGCTTTGGTTATTCAAGGTCATCTGTGGCTCTGTATGAATTTTAGAATTTTCTTTTTATTTCTATGAAAAATGCTATTGGAATTTTGAAAGCTTTTGCATTGAATCTATAAATGGCTTTGGGTACTATTGCTATTTTAATATCAATTCTTCCAGTCCATGAACATGGGATATCTTTCCATTTATTTACATCTTTTTCATTTTGTTCATCAAAGTCTTCCAGTTTTCAGTATTTTTCAACTCCTGGTTAAATTAATAAGTATTTTATTGTTTTTGATACTTTTGTAAATGAATTGGTCTTCTTCCAATGTATTTCTGTGGTATTAGCTGCAATGTGTTCTTTTTCATTTCTGATTTTATTCATTTGAATTTTCTTTTTTCCTAATTTAGCTTAAGTTTGTCAAATTTTGTAAAATCTTTTCAAAAACCAGATTTGGGTCTCATTGATGTTTTTTCTATTGATTTCCTGACCTCTGTTGCATTTATTTCTGCTCTAATCTTTGTTATTTCATTTCTTCTGATAACCTTCTTTCTTCTTTTCCTCTGGTTTTCTTCTTTTCTTTCTGGTTCTTTGAAGTGTAAAGTATGTTTTTTGAGATATTTCTTTTTTCTTAATTTAGGTGTTTATTATTATAAATGTCCCCCTCATGGCTATTTTTCCTGCATCCTATATGTTTTGGGATGTTGTATTTCAGCTTTTATTTTTCTCAAGATATTTTTTTATTTCCCTTTTGATTTTCTCTTTGACTCCTTTGTTGTTCAGGAATGTACTGTTTAATTGCCATATATTTGTGAATTTTCTGTTTTTCCTCCTGTTGCTGATTACTAGTTTCATACCATTGTTGTCAAAAAAAGATATCTGTTATTAATTCAATTTTAAATTTGCTAAGATTTGTTTTGTGACCTAACATGTGGTCTATCCTGGAGAATGTGCCCTGTGTGTTTGAGAAGAATGTGTATTCTGCTGTTGCATTAAATGTTCTGTATATGCCTATCAGGATGTCTGCAGTATAGTTAAGTCCAAACTTTTCTTAGTGATCTTCTCTCTGGATGATCTATCCATTATTGAAAATGAGGGTACTGAAATCCTCAACTATTACTGTTGTCTGTTCCCCCTTCAGGTCTCTTAACATTTGCTCAATATATTTAGGTGTTTCCATGTCGGGTGCCTATGTACTTATGAATGTTATCCTCCTGATGAATTGACCCCTTTATTATTATATATCACTTTGTGTATCTCATTACTATCTTTGGCTCAAAGTGTGTTTTGTCTGATATAAGTATGCTATGCCTGCTCTTTTGGTTTCTACTTGCATGAAATATTATTTTCCATTTCTTCTCTTTGAGCCTATATGTAACACCCTTAAAACTGGAGTGGCAAAATAAAAAAAAGCATCCATTTGGATCATCCTGGGTCTCTAAAGAAACAGCAGCTTTCAGGAAGAAGGGAGAGGGAATGTCTGACCACCTTTGGCTTCCATAATGAGAGGTACAACTCTTACCAACATTCTATGGAAATTCTATAGAAGGGGTTGGTTATAAGCAGAGAAATAAAACCTTTTAAATCCTGAAAAAAACAAACAAAAAACTGGAGTGAATCCCTTGTAAGCAGCATAGAGTTGGGTCAAGTTTTTATCCATTCAGACACTCTATGCTTTCTTTTTTTTTTTTTTATGGTTTTTGATTGGATAACCTTTTACATTTAGAGCAATTACTGACAGCAAGGGCTTTATTTTTCTTTTCTGGCTGTTTGTATTTCTCCTGCTCCTTTTTTCTTGCCTTGCTGCCTTCCTTTGTGAACTGTGATCTTCCCTAACAGTATTCATTGATTCCCTTCTCTTTTTATTTTGTGTCTACTGTATATTTTGTGTTTGAGTTACCATGAGGCTTATCTGAATATATTAAAGATACAGCAGTCTATTTTATACCACTAAAATTTAACTTTGATCATATACAAAAACTGTACCTTTTATTCTCCCTCCTTTTATGTTTTTGTTGTCACAATTTATCTGCCTTTACATTGTATATTCATTAAATGATTACTGCAGCTATAATTATTTTTATGCTTTTGTCTTATAACCTTCTGATATAATTAAATTAACACATTACCTTATTATAAGATTATTCTGATTTTGACTGCATACTTACCTTTATCAATGCATTGAATATTTTCATGTGTTTTCATGTTACCTGTTAGCATCCTGCTATTTCAGCTTGAAGAATTCCTTTCAGCATTTCTTCAAGATATGTCCAGTGGGGATGACCTCCTTCAACTCTTGTTTGTTTAAAAATGTCATATTTCCTTAATTTCTGAGAGAAAACTTTGTTAAATGTAGTATTTTGGGGACAATGTTTGTTTTTTTGTTTTGTTTTGTTTTACACTCTGAATGTATCATCCCACCCTCTCCTGTCTTGTAAGACTTCTGTTGAGAAATCAAGCAAGTCTCATGGGTTGGGGCTCCCTTATAAGCTTCTATTTTCTTGCCATCTTTAAGATTTCCTCTAACTCCTGACAGTTTTATTATAGTATGTCTTAGAGAAATCTTTTCATGTGGAATTTGCTTGGATTTGGATAAGCAAATCTCTCTGCAGATTTGGGAAATTTTCAGCCATAATTTCTTTAATAAGCTTTCTGTGCCCATCTTCCCCTTGTCTCCTAGAACTCCTAAATATTCAGGTTATCTCTCGTAATGGTTTCCTACAGTTCCTGTAGGCTTTATTTACTCTTTTTCATTCTTTTTTCTTTGCTTGTCTCTGGTCCAGACATCTTGCTAGAATCATTTAAAGTTTATTTTTTTTAAATGGCATATAAACATAGAGATTAAATTATGCTCAATTTTATTTCCACATTATTATTCATACATGAAAAGGTGTAATAAAGTGGAACTGCAGTAGTGTATATTTGGGCGAGTCCCATGTATGATATCAGGCTACAGTTTGGCCTGCTATCTGAATTAGACTTACTTGGAGTTACAAATTAAATGATGTAGCTTCATGGATGGGTAGGAAATAGTAGCCTCAAAATAGGAAAACTCAGCAGTTTTTTACCTAGATTATCTGCATGCCCATTAACCCAGATTAAACCTTCCTAAATGATGAGAAACGAAGGAAGAGGAAACCACATATGATTTATTTGTATCCAAAACAAACTGAATTTTATCTTTTTCAAAATAAGGAAATTTGCTCATCACAAATGTCTGAACTATTTAATTCTGTTGAGCAACTAACCTATCAAGATGTTAAGCTCATCTCTGTATGAATTTTTGTAAAAATTTTTGTAAAAATTCACAAAAAAACAGATATTTATACTACGTGAAAATTGATAAGCCATGAAGTCAATATCTCAAACTTGCATAATGTATAGCTCAGGATCTAGGTTCTTTTTTCCCTTAATTTCTCTTTCTCTCTTTCCTTTTTTGGCTTTAGCTCAATATATTTAATATAAATAAAAATGTAGAGAAAATGTAGCTGCTCATCTATGATCTAGCAGTCTATAAAACATATTTTAAAATTTTTCAACACAACATAGTCTTAGAATTTGTATTTGATTTCTTTAAATTGTCCTGATTCCATTTAAAAAAAAAAAACAAAACACTTTTGGCACTCTGAATGTGTGACAAGTGTCTCAACATATAAACATAAATTTTTGGATAGTAAATTCTTTATTGTGATTAACATATTACTTTCATTCTTTTAGATTTTATTTACAGTCACTATAGATTGGTATAGTGTTACAGAGAGAGATATCACCAGTGAACTCAGATGAGAACTCTTCGGTAGCTCGTATCTCTATTCACATATTCTTTCAAAATTCAAAAAGAAAAAACATTTTTGGAAGTAGTATTGTAGACTAGTGAACTTAAATACTTTTAGTTTCTATTGGTATGTTGGAAATAATCCTCCAAAGATAGATTAATAAGTGTGAAAGGAAGGATAAGAGGGTTATCTATGCAATTTTGTTTCACATCAATGGAAATTTCTAGACTAAAATTCATGAATAAAGCTTTGACTATTTGTAGAACGGTTGACAGCAAACTCTCGTTCATATATAAAAACAGGAAACAGATGTTGAAGGTGGTCAGTTTATACAGTCAGATTGAGAACAACTGAGTAGAAGTCATCCCTCCAATAGTCAAATAAATACAGCCATTAACAGGCAATCAAGATAAAATCTAGAGTTCAAGTTCTACAGATATATATTTGGTGATCATGAATATTCAAATGGTTTTTAAACAATGAGAAAGGATGGCATCATCCATGAAATCATGTATATAAAAAATATCAGTAGTCAAAGGAACATCTTATTTTAAAAGATGTATATTAATTTTTTATTGTTGTGTAATAAATTATCACAAGCCAAGTGGCTTAAAAGACTACCCACTTACTAACTCACGTTTTTGTAAGTCAGAAGTACAGTAGGGCTGGCTGGATTCTCTGCTCAGGTTGAAATCAAAAGGTTGACTAGCTGCGTTCTCATCTGGAATTCAAACTCATTTGGATTCTTGAAAGGAAACAAGTTCAATGAAGTTGTAGGACTAACGTCCTCATTTGTTGGCTGTTCAATGGGAGTTGCTCTCAGCTTCTGGAAGCCACCTATTTCCCACACCAAATAATCCACTCTATCTTCCAGCCAGCAACAGTGCATCAGATTCTTCTCCTGCTTCAAATCTTTCCTCTGCCAAGCCAGAGGAAAATCTCTGCTTCTGAAACATCTTGCCAGATCAATTTAGGCCCAACCAAATAAACTTCCTGTACTAACTAACATGATATGATCACGGGATAATACACATCATATTCACAGGTGTAAGGTGGCACAGTTTTGGGAAGCCATCATGAAATTCTGCAAATCACGGGGGTGGATTCTAAGATCTTGAGACTAAAAAAAGAGAAATAGGAAGGGGTACGTAAGAAAAAAAAAATACGGAGGACGATGACACAAATGCAGAAACAAACAACTGATGAGCAAGACAGGCACTTAAAATACCTATTTGTTTTGAATATATAGAATTCACTTTAGAAAGAAATTTCCGAGGAAAAATGGAGTTATAAACCTAAAGACAGAACACTAGAGTATGAACTGAGATTATACCAACCTATCATTCTTTCAAGAAACGAGGCAGAAATGGAAATGGTGCAGAAACTAAGAGAGTCAAGGATGAGTGAGATTCAGATGTTTTGTTCTGAGGAAATCCAGGAGAGAGGAAAAGCTTAGAGAATGCCAGAAAAAAAGAATCAAGTTAGTTAAGAATCCTATGTATAAAAGTTTTTTAAAAAATTAACAAAGCACATAAACTGAGGTTTCACAAAAAGCCTATGTGGATTTTTTTTTTTCTTAGACAAAGGAAGTCCTTGCTTGTTTAATAATACAAAAGTAAGTGGCTCTGGCATTTTCTGTGTGTGCTAACAGTTCTCCTGGTATGTGCCTTGCAGTCCCTCAAAGTGTATCTTAATTGCATTCTGAGCATATTTTCCAAAACAAAATGGTCTGAAAAGGTGACCAAATATTTGAAATTACAACACTCCAAGAATAGCTAGATACCTGGTTGGAATACACAATTAACATAGAAATCTCACTGAGGTTAGGATTTAAACTGTTAAGCTTAGAGTAATTAACAGACACAAGTTCAATGTGTTAGTTTTTTCTGTGAATTTAGCAGCTGAATTACACAAATATCTATTTTTTCAATGGTTATTTTAACCAAATAACTATATGTTCCATTAATTTGTAATCAATTAACATTAGATTAATCATCAACCCATATTTTTTAAGACAGAATATAACATAGCACATTTACTACTGTATCCAAAAGGAAGTACAAGATTTCTCCTAGATTTGTCATTTCTGTTACTACCCACACATACATACATGCCTTAAAACCCCTTTATAAATGGCTATTTTATTTAATAGAACTGTGTTTATTATTTAAAATGATAGCTACATATTTTTAAGACAAAATCCCTTAATACATTGGAAGAAAAATGTTTGCCTAAAGGAAATTAAGATGGGGCCCTGTCTTTGGAATACTGTGTATGTGTGTGTGCACGCACACATGCACGTGGGTGGGTGTGTAGCAATGTACCAGGTATTGTAATTAGATCCAGTAATTAGAGATAATTTCATGATTGCAAAGCACTGTAGATGAAACAATGGTTCCCCAAAGAGGTTTGTTTCCTAATACCCAGAAGCTATAATTATGTTACCTTATATGGCAAATGGACTTTGAGTTATTACATGAAGAATCCTGGAGATGAGAAGATTATCTTGGATTACCTAGGTGGGCCCAACATAATCACAAAAGTTCTTATAAAATGGAGGCAAGAGAGTTAGAGTCAGAGAAGAAGGTACAATGACAAGCAGAGGTTCAGACAATGGGAGGATGGGATCATGAGAGAAGAATGAAGATGCTCTCCAGAACCTGGAAGAGGCAAAGATACGGATTCCAGTTCTTGCTTCCTCTTTTTTTCACTTTCAACAGCAATGAAGCCCTTCTAAATGCTTTTAGATTTCTGACATCTGGAACAATAACATAATAATTTTCTGTGGTTCTTTTAAGCTACTAAGTTTGTGGCAACTTACTACAATAGTAACAAGAAACCATTAACACCAAGTGCATTTTAATGTAACCAGCCATACTCAGGCCAATATGCTTCATTTAGTGATTTTTTTCCCCATGATTATGGCTACATCACACACAAAAAAGTTGTTTAGTTTATAATTTTCAATAGTGGTAATTCTTTTAAGCTGATTAAAGCATTTCAGAGAGAGAGTAAGCAAATTCTCAGGACTCCCTGTCACACATTTAAGGAGTCAGTAATTAAATTAATCATGATTCTAGTAAAGTTCTAGTAGGAGGACTTTATTAATACACACACACACAAAAGGAAGTGTTACAAGTCTTGTGACATATTAAGGGTCGACTTTCAGCAGGAATGACGAAGGACAGTACTTCATCAGAGATCTGGGTTTCCAGGTAGCATGTGGCTAAATGGTTCCAACAGAGGGATGGAACATGAGAACATGACTGTGTCTCAGGAGGAGCCTCTCTCTGTGTGGGTGGCCTACAACTTGAAAGAAATGGTATGATTTATTTGGCCATAGTGATCACTGATCTCTCGGCCTCATGTCTTGCCTTCCTGCTTTGCGTCCTCTTAGGGAGGATGAGAGTTCAGACACCTACGATCTAGCCTCCAGGTATGTCATGCAGGTCCAGTCTCAGCAGTTTGCCATTTGGGAGCCACACATCTCTCCTCCTTTTTCTTGTCATTTACTGGAGGAATTTTTCCTTTGCTACCCTCAATGTTACTGTACAAGTAAATTTAGAGAACTTCCACTTCCAAAGGTAGCATTGACCCACGTTTTTTCTCTCTATTCCCTCCTCAAATCCCACAAATTCAAAAATACAAATAAAATACTTAAATTGTATTCCAGTAAGGGCAGAAAGAAGGGAAAAGGTGACAAGTACAGACAAGAAATTTCAACGAATTTTGAAGGAAAGTAGATAGATGAGGGCAACTGACTTAGCTGAGAAAGATAATCCTCAAGGCCATAGAGCCAATTAAAAGCTGGCTAATTTATCCAACAGAAAACCAGAAGTCTCAGAACTTTGGACACAACAACTGTCTTTGAAGGCTGGGGTGTGAGAATTGAGGCTGAAAACAGTATGATTAAGGCACCCGGACTCTTTTCTCCAAGGCTTTGCTGCCAAGAAAATGGAGATTTCCCACCGCAGCATAATAGAGGACATACATGCTCTGAGAAGGCTCGATCAGTAAGGCTCCTGAATCAAACAAATAAACGCAGAAGAGGAATGAAATTAAGGATTAATGCAAGCCTGCAGAGTGCATGGTAATACCCTCCTGCTATCTTCTTCCAACATACTTTTCAGGATTCTTTCTGGGTAGTGGGAACAGACCAAATGTCAGAAGAGAATGACATTTCAGATTTGCCCAGTGGATTAAGACATGTCTTCCTAATTACTCGATGGTAAAACTCATTATTCTGTAAATGAGACCCATCCACAAAGTGTCTCCAATTGCCACTTTAGTGCCTTACTTCTATTTACAGTTTTCCAGAGATCACCATGTATGTGTCCATATCAAGAGCAGAAAAAGAACTCAGAAGAAACAAGCAGAGATTTTAGGTTAAAAAACTCAAGTAACTCTTTAAAATCAGGCAATATAAGAAAAATGCATTCTTTAAAAGTATATCACAATACTATGCAAAAGGGGTATTCAGAAAACAAGAACAACAACAAAACTCTATTTTCTGGCTTGCGGAGTATGAAGTTTTTGACATGGGTGACTTCTTGGCAATGCTATTAAAGGGAAAGGTCCTCTACTCCCCCTTCTCCTCTTCCCACTGACTGCTATGTGTGCGAGTGGCTGAACCAGATATGGCCAACGATAAAATAGAAGCCACGTGTTGAAATGCAGAGAATGAAGAGTGAATGAGCTAAATTCCTAATAGTGTGGCGCTATCATGTCAGCCTTCAACTGACGGTATTTAGACAGCTATCGGAAGAGAGAGATATTTGATTTAAGCCACTGTTTTTCAGTCTCTACAGTTACTGAATCTGACTAGTAATGGTGGTAATAGGTAGGCAGTTGATGTCTCTTTGATAACTATACTGATACCACAAAGAAACAAAAGGGAAAATAATGCAAACATATATTGGGAGCAAATAACTAGTGAATGTCACAAAGGTAATAGTACGAAACCTGCAATTTTGATCAAAATATCAATTTTTTACTTTAAATAAAAATGGTTATCAATTTTAACCAAAATATCGAAGACTATAAAGAATGTATCCAATGATATGAAGACCATTTAAGAATCGCAAGACCTCAAAATATTTACCTTTATTCACTGCTTTTCAGAAAGCTACTAGAGAATATGTTTGATAAAAATTGTAAAAGCAAATCATAAAAATGAATAATGTGGGAACCAGAAGATAAGTACTCAATACAGAAAAAAGGCACAAGACTTCCCAGGAGCACAGTAAAAAGTTCCATTACAATAGCTGTTTGTCAAGTCTAGAACACAACCAATTCAAAATGCAAGAGGAACACCGAATGCTTCAGGAAAGGTGAGTCTGAGGGAAAAAAATGGAACGCATAGTTTAACTGATAAAATATTTGATCATGTTGAGATGAGTTTCACAGTTCTCTCAGAAAGTCTGGGTTAATTAATCAGGGATGGGAGGAGAGAAAACACATACATACACACATGAAATAATTATTGGCTACCAAAAAAAGCAAAAAGTTGCCCAAAACAGGAAATGTAATCACAATAAATCATGGGAACCAATTTACATATTATTATAATTAAAACAAAATGTAATCACTGAACACTGAGCCAGAAACTGAGATGTGAGTATTGAGA
>RCUC01044801.1:0-12271 GCA_003697995.1 Taxidea taxus jeffersonii | reverse complement strand
GGTATTCCTTTAATCTGTCACAAATTGCCTTAAAAATAATTCAGTTTTTTGAGAGGGTGAGGGATAGACAAGAATATACAAATGCTTGATTAGAGCCACAAACATACTGCATGAAGGTGCCAGACACTATAAGTATTAGGAGTTCTGTTGCCTTGAGCTAAATTCATAGGCATTCTTTCTTATGCCTTTTTCTGGGTTTGGAGGTCACACGAACCCATCTGTGTTTCAGTTTACAGAATCAAATCCAAGTGAAAAGATGAAAACTTCAGAAAAATCCTCCATTTCACAAAATGATTTATAAAAAGAAGCTTCTATTAAATTATACTATAGTAATTCAATTAATATCCTTTAGGGTAACACATCTGTATTGTAGGATCACTGTTTATTCAAACAAATGTAACTTTAAACATGCCTGATGTTTTCCAAGTATAGACTACATATGAAATTCACTTTTGGTCATATTTACTTTTTATGGTTTTCTCAGTTGTTAAACATTTTATTCTAATTTGATTATGTTTAAGAGCAAAGAGGGAGATTTTCTTGAAGGCAGTGAGCTCCTCTTATGTACTTTTTTTGTTTATCATATTCTATATGAGAACTGGATAGAAGCCCAATGTCAATGTGAACATATTTTAAAATATGAACAGAAATTTCAAAATCAATAATTTTGGTTAAATGTAATCTATCAAGTGTAGTGATGTTCATATTTCTAGTTATAGGATAATATTTATTTTCAATTCATTCTAAACCTTTTCATTGTTTGCTATTATTGATACATAATAAGATTTTAATTTCTTCACATGTTTCCCAAGAATCACCAGGTAGGAATTAAAGCAAGTAGCGCAGTGCCTGGTATATAGTGGGCCCTAAATAAATATCAAACAAACATGAATCTGGATAGGTTAAAGAGGAGTCACATGGTATTATCAAAGAGAAGTTTATTTATTTATTTATTTTTTTAAAGATTTTATTTATTTATTTGACAAAGAAAGAGAGATCACAAGTAGGTGGAGAGGAAGGCAGAGAGAGAGAGAGGAGGAAGCAGGCTCCCCACTGAGCAGAGCACCCCATGTGGGGCTCTATCCCAGGACCCTGGGATCATGACCTGAGCGGAAGGCAGAGGCTTTAACCCACTGAGTCACTCAGGCGCCCCCATCAAAGAGAAGTTTAAAGTAACAGCTCATATGCATATATGGAAGCATTTTCTCCTACCTTTTGCTGTGTTACCTCAGTCAAAATGGAGACAGACAAATTTGAAGTTGCATCAGCTATAGCCGAGTTGCTACATAAATTACTCTGCAATTTCTCTTTTAAAAATCGACTTTGATAAATCTAAGCCTATTTCCAGGTAAGGACAGTTAAAATCACTTGTATCCAGTTCGGGTGGAGAATTCTAGCAAACATACTTGTAGAAGTTTTGCAAAAGCAAATATGTTGTAGTGGATTAGCAGGAAAGCAATGTTAAATGTTTAATTACTTAATTAATCCATTTATTCAACAAATGTGTCAAACATTTGCTTATATTCTTGGTAAATAAGATACAACCTTCCCTAAAGGAACCTAAGAGCAGATATGACCAAATATGTAACCAAAGTTAATGTAGTAAATACTAAAGGGGAGTAAAAATAAACAGTGAGTCATTCTCATTTCAGAGGGCATGGACATTTTTACAAACATAAACTTTTCAGCAGGGTCTTACATGATGTGTAGAAGTTTTCTAGGATTATGGTAGGGGAAGAAAATATGGAGGGCATTCCAGGAAGTATCTCTAAGAAATATGACACATTTGGGGTTATTATAAATTGTTCACTGTGTTCAAAGTATCAGTTGTAAAAAAAGAGCAGAGGGAGAAACAAACAAGGGCCAGATGGCAGACAGCTTTGATGACAAAAATCCTCCTATACCTTCATAAAGATAACTCTCATATATTTATCTCTAGGACTGGACTCTGTCTTGATTTTCAGACACATATTTTCAACTGCTTTCTGACCATTTCTCATATGCGTTCCATTTTTGTAAAGATAATATGTTCCAGCTGGAATGCATTTTCTCCCTTTCTCTTTGTCCTTCTTCCTCTTCCTATTCTAGACTCTTCTAAACCAGAAGCTACTCAACACTCTAATCCATGCTGAAAGGATAATAGACTAATTCACCTGGTCTTGTGTAGGAGACACATGAATCTTCATCTTTGCACTTTCAGGGTATAGTACAGTAAATGTGTGTCAGAGACAACAACTTTATAAGGAGAGTTACATTTTTCTGAATTTATTTGAAGACACTTGATTTAATTACATCCAAAAATATTTAAAATGTTAAAATTGACATAATACATTTTAAGAAGTTGTTTTTAGTTGTACATATTGCCTTTTCTTACAGCTCAATGAATGCATAGAGTTAAAAAGAGATAACTTTTCAATTTTCTAATGTTTGTTTCACTCCATGAAATGTTTAATATTAATAGGTATACTCTATATATTGGTATATGAAATAAGCCTCTATTAGAATGTTCTGTAGGAAAAAGATATTTTCTTTATAAAGAATCATCTCAGAATGATGATTTTATAAAGTAAGCAAGAGATTTTTCAGTTTTTTTGTAGGTTTTGATTTTCATGAAAGCAATTATTTCTTTTGTATAAATTGCAAGTATAGATTTTCCTTATGACTAATGTATTCTTGATTTAATATTCATAATACATTTTGTTGCATTTTCCTCCTTCATGTTAAATTTAGTTAGATAGGAGTAATACATCTTTATTTTGATTATGCTTACGTTTGATTCTTAGCCTTTATTAAACACACCATGGGGGGCGCCTGGGTGGCTCAGTGGGTTAAAGCTGCTGCCTTTGGCTCGGGTCATGATCCCAGAGTCCTGGGATCGAGCCCCGCATCGGGCTCTCTGCTCTGCGGACAGCCTGCTTCCTCCCCTCTCTCTCTGCCTCTCTGCCTACTTGTGATCTATTAAATAAATAAAAATCTTAAAAAAATTGAAAAAAAAAAGAAAAAAAAACACACCATGGGCAGAGTTCATTTTTCTTTCCATTAAATCATTAAATTTTAGGTTATGAAGCCACAATTATGTTACGCTCATAAGATTTTTTCATTATTTCACATAAACTATATCCACTTAGTCCATTCCTAAGTGAAGAATTGCTTTTGTTCAATACTTCCACTAATATTCCTTGCATGTAACGATTGATGTGTCTTAAATGTATATATATTCTGCTGACTTACTATTTTTATTATTTTGTAGTTATTCTGTTTCTTCAATAACACTGAATTTTAAATGTAATTTTTACATTGACAATATTGGTCTTGGATTGCTATCTTGATGATTACATGGACACATTTTCACATTTAGCTAGAAAGCACAGATTTAGTTTTAAAATGGTATTTGTGAAAGCTGTAGTCATTCCCCAGCATCTACTTGGTCCTAACAATTATGATCCCATGTCAATGTTAGTGGCTATATGTGTTTTTCCCGAAAAGCTAGTTATCTGGACTTTTCTGTGAAATGTCTTGATTTTTATTTATTGATTCAGATACAGTTAAGATGTATGCCAGGCAAATTAACTAGCCTGTGGACCAGGTGTCTACTTATAGATCTGTAGACTGTGAGAAGTGAAATATATCTTATGTGGAATGAGTATACTATGTTATCAGAAGCACAGATCAGACTTTCTAACCAATCAGCAGGCAGAATGGAGTGGTGGCTTCCCCAAAGAGGCAACGCTGAGTTGAATCTAAGGGAGGAAGTGTAGGTAACTAGGGGGAAAGAAAATGAAAGGTCATTTCTGGTAGACAGAACTGAAATTCTGCAAACTACATGAGTAAGAGAGATTATGATAGTAAAAAAAACGCTAAACTTGTAGACTTAAAAGTTGGACAGCAGAATTGGCAACAGCAAGGGATTACAATGAACAAAGGCATTCTGTTCCTTCTGCTGAGCTATAACTCAGCATCGTTCTGTGTTGAAGGTGTTGCCCAAAGAGTTCCCTGTTTTATAGGTGGCCACATTCCATATCCCATGGCCGTGACCCTGAGCTTCTTAGGCTGGGCATTTGAGCAAAGACATCCAATTTATAGAACTGATTACTTTTTTGGGTTTTTCAATATAGGCTTCCTGGATCTCTGGGAAATGAATATAACTTTCCTCCTTTTATAAAAATACTTGAAATTATGACCATATAGATTTGCAACAGAATTTTGAATGCATTGGCCATAGAGAAAAACTCTGAGTCTGAAAATCAATAGCACAGCAAGAAGAATGTGAATGTGTATATAATGGGGAAGTATTATGTGATCAAGTTCAAAAAGGGTCTGTAGTAAGCCAAAAGGAACATTTTCTACTATTTAATAGTCCTGAAGAACTAGAGATGTAATTTACTTTACATAACTGATATATTTATGAAAACTTGAGAGCTAATTAAAATTTGATTAAATCATATTATGAGACTTGGGTTGGTACTGCAGTATTTATATGTGGGAGCGCTTATAAAACAACTCCTTTTGAAATTTCAGTCATCAATTCTTACCTCATTGATTTAATTAGTTTGAATTAATTAGTATATAATTACTAGGTGGACTTCAAAGAAAAATCATACATATTTTATTTAAGAATTAAGCTATCTGACTTTCAGTTGTGTGATTAATTTTCTAATACTAAAAAAGCAAGAACACTTTGGGGGGAAACTGGCATTCACAATGTACTTATTAAATTATTTCTTTGTTACCTTAAATTAATTTTCAAAATGACTATAGTGATTTTTTTTTTAACCCACAGAAAAAGAAATCAAGGTTTAAGGAAAGTAAGTAGCTGATCTAATATTAAACAATAAAGCCTGTGTTTCCATAATGGCCTGATTTAAAGATAATGTGTTTCAGGGATCATTTTGTAGAGTATTTCATTGCCTATAGAAACAGGCATTTGTGTCCTTAAAAAGAAGCACTTAAATGTTATGATGTTCCAACATTTTGAGATTATTTTTCTTCACCCTGACTTTCTCCCAAATGCGAAGTGCTCAACTGATGTCATAACAAAACATAGTTGGTAATATTCTGCAAGGTCTAGGAAGAGTAGGTATAATAACTATTTATTTTAATTAGAAATATGTTAAAAGTAAACAGCTGACCTTTAAGGCAATGTTTCTCAATTCTGGCTGTGTTTTATACTTATGGCAATAACTAAATAAAAAAATAACTAAATAAAAAATACTTGTACCCAGAGTATACTTCAGAATATCCAGAGTATTTATATCAAAATCACTAACAAAACAAAACAAAACAAAAAAAACACTTCAGGCATCAGAATTCTAAAAGTTGTCTAGACAATTCAATATATCAGCCAGAATTGAGAACCATTACTTTTAAATTTGAGTCTGAAAAATGTTGCCCAAAATCTTACATAAGATGATAATATAGGCAACTGATAATTTCATTTTTTAAAAATGTTTTGGTTTCTTATTGTGTTGTGCAACAACAAATTGCAACATGATGCAGTTGTCATCTGTTATAAATTATTGGGTTAATAGATTCCCCTGAAGGGAAAAATGTTCCCTATTGTGTTACTAATCCACCCAGGGTATGACTTTCAAAATGATGTATGGAATTTTGACACTTTAAAACTACTTAAGTGACAGATACTTCATTCCATTTTGATGTAAAGACAAAATTTTTAACTGTTTAATTTACAAATGCACATAGGGAAATTAACTTTTTGTTTTCATAAATGTGTAATATGTATTTGGCATAATGCAAATATATTATTACGTGATTTGTTATTTTCAAAACATTGACTTTAATGGATAAATGAGTGATCTATTGTTGAACATGCATATGTACTTATAAACAGGGAATTAAAATAACTATATATGGAGAGCAATCTCATTTTCTCTCTGCAGGGAAAATGACATTCTGTAAGTGAAAATGCACCAATGAATTAGGAAAAATAAACATAATGGGATTTTGAAAAAAATGACCATATCAGATCTAAAATCAATGGAGCTATGCAATAAAAACACAGAAATCTTAAATTCTTATCAGCTTATAAAATTTCCATCAATGCAGATAATGTATATTTGGATTTCACATAATAGACAATTTTTATTCTTATTTGTGCATTTAAAGAATTCCTAAATAGAATTGAACTGCAACTTTGTGATGTACTGTATAATTTCTATATGGCTTACAATTAGTAATATCCTAAGATGCATTAAGAAATAGAATTTATAACTCAATGACTTAAAACCTGTTAGTCTAAAATACAACATGTCCAAAAATTCAGTATTTGTAACTACTTCCATGTATGAAACCCAACATCTCTTAGTACTTCTGATCAACTGAATAAATTTTGTAAAAATAATATAATTATTGGATACTATCTATTACTCAACTATCACACATTATCAGCATATCACTACTTGAGTTTCTGATATGTTAATTGCTATTTACTATAAGTGCTTTATTTGTATTCTTTATTTTCATGAATCTTGAAAATCAAAAACTGGGGGAAAAGCATTTTTGCCGTATAAAACAATCAAATAAATCAATTATTTTCTTTATGAATGTAATGACACTTTGGAGGCATGAACTAAATATTCTATGAGAAATTGACTTTAAATAATTGATGTAAGGGACGAGGTCATTCATTATGGCAGAATAAGAGCTTTCTATAGTCTTCCTCTCAAAGAACACCCATTTAAACAAATACCCATTGACAATTAGAACCTTTGTGGAAGTCCAGAAGTCCAACAAGACACAACTGAATCAAAATATTCCTGGAATGAATTCACTGAAGAGGGTAACTGGAATCGTTTCACTTTACCCATATTATCCCTCACCCATAGTGGCACATCTCAAGGGCAAGAGAGACTTTCTTGGCCTGTGGTTACTCTTGTAAGGGAGAGTGAGAGAGGCACCTTTTTTCTCACCCTATTCAGAATACATCAAGATATGCTATGTATCTGCAGGGTGGGTAACAACAAGAAAAGCAAACAGAGCTTTTCACTGGCATCAAAGGGACATAGATCCTACTAACTATGTCAAGAACTCTATTAGGTAACATACAAGGCACCAGTGTCCCCTCAACTACTGATCCCCTCAACTGGCCATGGGCACCCCCCAAACACCACGTGCCTCACTCACACACTCACCACCCTGTGGCCTGCTCCCTGTGTGCATTCCCATGAACAGAGTAAGTGAGCCTTTGCAGATGGCTGGTAAGCATGTGTAGAATGCTGGCCTGACTTTGCAGGATTAGGAGAAACAACACAAATTTGAGCATTCAGCACCACTCAGGGGAGGTCATCTGCACTGAGAATGGATTTGCAGAATTGAGAGGAGGCATTCAGTCTTAAGAATTCCCCTACAACAGGGAATGAGAAGCATGGAGTGGGAATGCCTATAGAAATAGTTTGAGAAATCCTCAGTATTTCTAACAGGGCTGGTAGAAGGAATCTCTCTCACAACATCAATCATTAAAGACTAAAGGAGATAACAACTTCTTAATGAGTAAAAACATCAGCGAAAGGGGTCCGAGTATGACGAATCACAGAAACATGGCACCACTATGTACACAATCATTTTCCAAAAAAACTGACCATAAAGTAATGGAGATCAGAGAGTTTCCCAGCAAAGAATTGAAAATAATTTTTTTAAGGAAGGTCAGTGAGCTGCAAAGCACACAGAAAGACTTTCAATGAAATCAGGTAGACAAAACATAAACAAAAGGAGAAGTTTAACAGAGAGATGGGAATCAAACAAACAAACACATAAACATAAATTCTGAAGTTGAAGAATACAATAAATGAAATGAAAAATGCTATAGAAAGCATTAACAACAGACTCAATCAAGCTGTAAAAGGCATCTGTGAAATAGAAGGTAGATCCTTTGAAATTTCCATTTACAAGAGAACCAAGAAAAAATAATGAAAAAAAAGGTAAGAAAACCTATGTGAAATATGGGTTATCTTTAAGAGGAAAAAAAAAATCTGTGTATCATTTAAGTCACAGAAGAGAAGAAAGGGCCAGAAAACTTATTTAAAAAAAACTAATGACTGACAACTTCCCAAATCTGGGGGGAGATTAGAACATCCAAGTTCATGTGGGCTCATAGACCCACAATCACATTCAACCCAAAGAAATATCATCTAAGACACATAATAATAGAATTGTCTAAATGACAAAGAAAGAACTTTAAAAGCAGCAAGGAAAAAAAATTATTCACATATAAAAGAGTCCCATATGACTGTCAGTGGATTTCTCAGCAAAACCTTATAGGTCAGGAGTGAATGGGATGATATATTCAAATTCTGAAAGAAAAAAAAAGAAACTATTAAATAATTTACTTGTTGGGGCACCTGTGGCTCAGTGGGTTAAAGCCTCTGCCTTGGGCTCAGGTCAGGACCCCAGGGTCCTGGGACAGAGCCCCATCAGGTTCTCTCTGCTCAGCGGGAAACTGCTTCCTCCTCTCTCTCTCTACCTGCCTCTCTGCCTACTTGTGATCTCTGTCAAATAAATACAATTAAAAAATAATAATTTACTTGTCAAAGCTGTCCTTCAGAAAAAAAGTATAGATAAAGACTTTCCCAAACAAATAAAAGCTGAGGAGACTATCACCAGTAGACTTGTCTTACAAGAAATGCTGAAAATCTTTGAGCTGAAATTAAAGGATACTAAGTAATACTATGAAAACAGATGAAAATATACAACACACAAGCAAAGGTAAATATATAATCAAATTCGGGATACTCTAATACTATAATATGATGGTGTTTGTTAAACACAGAACCCTATTATAAAAGTTATGGAACTAAAGTGTTAAAAATAACTATACTTATAATAATTTGTTGATGGATACAAAATACAAATGCAAATTGTAACAAAAACAAAATATTGAGAGGGGAGTAAAAGGGTGAATTTTTGCATATAATTGAAATTAAGTTATTAGTGTAAAATAGACTGTTATATCTGTAATTTTAAGCTAGTCTGAGGGTATCCATGAAGCAAAAACTTATAGTAGATGCACAAAATATAAAGAGAAGAGAATCAAAGAGTATCAGTATGGAAAATTATCAATTTGCAAAGGAAGACAGCAAGAGAAGAAGAAAGAAATGAAGGAACTACAAAACAACCAGGAATCAATTAATAACATGGCATTGGTAAGTCTTTATCTATTAATAATTACCTTTTCTTATTTATTTTATTTGTTAAAGATTTTATTTATTTGTTTTACACAAAGAGACACAGCAAGATAGGGAACACAAGCAGGGGGAGTTGGGGAGGGAGAAGCAGGCTTCCTGCTGAGCAGGGAGTCCGATGTGGGGCTCCATCCCAGGACCCTGGGATCATGACCTGAGCAGAAAGAAGACACTTAAGGACTAGCCACCTAGGCATCCCTAATAATTACCTTAAGTGTAAATGAATTACATTATCAAATAAATGGACTGAATGAATAGAAAAATAATACCTAACCCTATGCTACCTACAAGGGACTCACTTAGCTTTAAGAACAAGCATAAGCTTAACATGGAGGAGTGGAAAAAGATATTCTACACAAATGGAAACAAAAAGAGAGCAGAGGTAGTCATGCTTATATCAGACAAAAGAGACTATAAGCTATAAGTAAAAAAAAAAAAAAAACTGTAGCAAGAGACAAAGAAGATCATTATGTAATGATGAAGGGGTTAATTTGTCAAGAAGATATAACAATTGTAAATATATATCCACCCAACAGTGTAGCATCCAAATATATTAAGCAAATACTAAGAAATATGAAAGGAGAAATAGACAACACTATGATAATATAACTATATTAATAACTATAATAATGGTAGAGGACTTCAAAACCCTGCTTTCAACAATGGATAGATCATTCAGACAGAAAATCAATAAAGAAATATTGGATATGAACAACACTTTAAACTATATGAACATAACAGACATATTTAGGACCTTCCATCCAATGGCAGCAAAATAGGCATTTTTCTTAAGCCCAGGATAGTGCATTTATTAGTTCATAAAATAAGTCTTACCATATTTGAGAAGATAGTATGAAATTAGAAGTCAGTAACAGGAAGGAAAACTGGAAGTTGAAATTGGAGAAGACACCAATAAACGAAGATTTATTTTATATTCCTGGATTAGAAGAATTAACATTAAGATGTTCATTATACCTAATGCTATCCATAGATTTAATGAAATCCCTATAAAAGTTCCAATGACATTTTCACAGAAAAAGAAAACAACATTCCTCAAATTTGTAAGGAGCCACAAAAGACCTTGAATAGCAAAACCAATCCTGAGAAAAAGAACAATGTTGAAGACATCATAATTCCTAATTTCCACCTTTATTACTAAGCTATACTAATCAAAACACTATGTATATGACATAAAAACAGAAACATAGATTACTGGAATAAAATTAAGATCCACAAAACAAACCCACAGATATTCAGTCAATTAATATTTGACAAAGGAATGAAAGATATTCAGTGAGAAAAAATGTTCTCTTTGGTACATGGTGCTGGGAAGACTGAGTGACCATATGCAAAAGAATGAAATTGGTCTCCCACTGTACACCATTTACAAAAATTAACTTGGAATGAAATAAACACCTAAATGAAGACCTAAAATGGTAAAATTCCTACAAAAAATGTGGAGAAAAAACTCCTTGAAGTTGGCCTTGGTAGCAGTTTTTGGAATATGACACCAAAAGTACACAAAACAAAACCAAAAATAACCAAGTGGAACTGCATCAAACTAAAAAGCATACACATGGCAAAAGAAACAATCAATATAATGAAAGGCAATCTATAGAATGGGAGAAAATATTTGCAAACCATTCATCTGATAAGGAATAATATCTAAAATATATAAGGAACTCAAACAACACAGAAACAAACAAACAAAAAAAACAAATAATCTGATTTTAAAAATGGTCAGAAGATCTGAATAAGCATTTTTTCCAAAGATGACATCCAAATGGCCAGTAGATTCATGAACAGATGTTTACCATCACTAATCATCAGGGAAATGCAAATCAAAACCACAATGAGATATCACCTCTCACATGTTAGGATGGTTATCATCAAAATATAAAATGCAATAAGTGTTGGCAAGATGTGGAGAAAAGGGAACACTTGTGCAGTGTTGATGGGAATGTAAACTTGTACGGCCACTGTGAAAAAAAGTATAAGGGTTCCTAAAAAATTAAACTACTATATGGCCTAGAAATTTCATTTCTGGGTATATATCTGAAGGAAATTAAATCACTATATTGAGAAGATACCTGCATTGTCATGTCCATTGCGTCATTATTCACAATAGCCAAGCAAGGAAATAACTTCAGTGCCCATCAACTGATGAATGGAGATAAAGAAAATGTGTGTGTGTTATATAGTGTGTAAATTTATTTATAATTATATGTAAATTACATATATAATTCATACATGTAAACTTACACAATGGAATATAACTGAGTCATAAAAAAGAAGGATATCCTGTCATTTGCAAGTTCAGGAGATCTAACGTACAGTATGTGACTACATTTAAAGATACTATATTATATACTTGAAAGTTGTTAAAAGAGTCTTAAACATTCTCAGGCCAAAACAAACAAATAAAGACAAAAGAAAAAGTTGTAATGAGGTGATAGAGGTGTTAACTTGGTCATCACTTACCCATGTGTATGTATTAACTTATCACATTGTACACTGAAAACTTATACAATGTTATGTTAATTATTAATCAAGAAAACAGGAGAAAAAAGAATGATAAGGAAATATGCTATAATAACCGACAGAAATGGTTAAAATTTATAACTTAGTCATTTGAAAAATACTTTTCTAAACATAAGTATCCATCTACATATAGGATAAGGCATTTATATTATTAGATTACCTATGTACCTGTAGATGATTTATTTTTAATCATTAGATTAAGAGTAACTTGAGAACCACTGGTAGTTTTAAATCAGGTGAATTCTACAATATTGTTAGGTCTAAATTTTATTAATTCTAGACCAGTTTTAAGAAATGACTTCCATGTTTGTGTTTAATTATGTAGACAAATAGAGTTTACCAATACAAATAATTCTCTGCCTGTGACTAATATAGAAATTGCAAAAATTAATGTTAATACTTAATCTGTTTTACCAAGGATGCCAGGCATAGAAAGGAATTTGACCATAAATCTCAGCAAATTTGAGAATTGATCAATAAAGTTAGTCAATAAATTGTCAAGGAATTAGAAACTTCTATGTATGTCAGTGTCCAAA